>VWYK01014694.1:0-13319 GCA_013399775.1 Semnornis frantzii | reverse complement strand
CCTTGTCCTGTCATTACAAGACCTTGTCAATAGTCCCTCCCCAGCCTTCCTGTAGCCCCCTTCAGATACTGGAAGGCTACTATAAGGTCTCCTCAAATATCTGCATCATGTGCTCAAAGGCATGTTGAGCTCAGAAGAATGAGGGCAATCATTGCTTTTCCAGGTCCAGCAGTGCTCTGACCTAGGCAGGTTTCAGTGATGCTGTAACACATCCCTCTATGGCCCAGGAACCCGAAGCACCCAACCTGGCCTGCCCTTGCTGCTGACACACTGTGCTGGTTTGAGGTTAATTGGAATATTTTAATGGAGAAAATTATATTATAGGCTGAGAAAAGCACATAGATAACACTCAGAGTCTCCCAGTCTCTCTCTGGGAGCTGCTGTGTGGTCTTCTCCTCTCTGCTGAGTAACCTCACACACCGCTCTGCTTCTAACCCCCCTTGCCCATCCTCCAAACTCACCTTGCACATAAGGCAGACCCTGGGGTAAGGCAGAGGGGTGGGAAGCAGGTGGAAGGGTGGTTGGGACTCTGATTTCTGGGAGGGGAATTGTGTTTCTGTATTACCTTTACCTTGTCTATGTCTGTAACTATTCCTGTCTGTTGTGTATATCTCTGCTTGTACATTGTGCTAAGCTGTAAACAGAGTTTCAGTCCTTAACTTCCAGGTGGCTGAGTCTAGTCTGGGGGATTTTAAAAGTGTGGGGGTGGGCAGGTAACTCTCAAACCATCACACACACACTCAAGACTTGGCTGAGTGCAATGTAATTATCCTTTCAGTCCGTGTCTCTGGGACACAGCGAGATCTACTCTTACGTTTTTAGTCCTGATACCTCTGCTGCCCTGCCCTCTGCCTACCCCCCACATCAGCACGTAATTCCAATGGATTTCCTAGCAGAAATCACAGTCCTCAGAAGTCTCTACCATTGTGCTTCTCTCTCCAGTCAAAAGGAAATGGAGGGGAAAGGAAACTGAGTTACTTTGGGTGATTTCCTCTGCGTATTTGTCATCCTGAAGACCCCTTCAGAAGAGTTACAGGTGAGCATGTGCTAACACAGTGCAGTCATGCAGACAGTCTTAGGAAAGAAAATTTATCAACACTCCCCTAAACAGTGACCACCTTGACATCAGGTGATACCAGCTCATCTCCTCGGCCACTTGCTGCTACAAACCCTGGGTTATATGCAACAGGACTGCATGTGTGAGCCCTTTTCTTCTTCAGAACAATGCCTTGTCACCCCATTCATGGAGAGCACCAGTTCAGGAGTGTCTCTGCAGTGATGCTTCCATGCTTCAGAGGATCATCCAAGTTTGGCTTACATGCCTGAGGGTGACTCTTTGCTGGTCCTGCCTGTCGGTGAAGTGATGTGCTAAAGATTACCTCTTGTATTTTCACAGTCCCTAGGGCAGCTGCACATACAAATCTTATTATTACCAGCACGTGGGCTCCGTGATTTTGGTTTGAGTGTTGACAAAGCCCACCAAAGCCACACTGAGGTGGGAAGCTTTCCTGCGTCCCTGTGGTTTCAGGTGCCCTCTGCCTTTCGTGTTACTCCATTTACCTGCATGGCTCGAGCCAGGCACACTCCACTGTGCCTGCAGCATGGAAAAAGCATTTTAAATCCATCTTTCACCAGGCCAGTGGTGAGGAGTCAGCTGAAGCTGTATCAGGAATCACAGTGGTTTTATATGCCATGACTCTGGATGAGAAACACATGCTGCAGCAAGTAAAGGGTCTGAAATAATAGACACTAGGGGGAAATAAAAGCATGTCAGTGGGTGGACTGTTAAGCCCACACAGTCAAATCCTGAGTGGTCCTAAGCTCTTGCAAGCCACTTGCCTTCAGGAGGGCTTCAAGATGCTCAACTCTCCTCAGGATCTGGGCACAGGGCTTTTATTTAATGGGAAGGTCTCTGCCAACTCGGTGGAGTATGAAAAGTTTTTGAGCACCACAAAATTATTTTCCCTGGGTTTGTGGAGCAGGCAGCATGGATCCAGGAGTGTAAGAACAGCACTTGCTCCCCTGGAAATGGCAGGCATGACTCCTGGTGCTGGAAATCTCTTGCTGCTCCTGGAGTCACTACAGCAAAATACTGTAGCATGAAAGAGGGAACAGGAGGAGCTGCTGCTGGGAAGGCTCATAGGTAGCAGATGCTTACTTGGCTCTCTGAAGGGAGGCAAATCTCTTAATTCAGATGGCTTTGGACTCCTGACTCTTCAACAAACTGCACATTGTGCAAAACAAAACTTACATTTAAACAAAAGAGACATCTTGGTTTCCACGTGGAGCAGAGGGGGTCCCATATGTCTCTTCCCAGAGAGGCAAAGTGATTGCTAATAAAAGAGCATTTCAGTGCTTTCGAATCCCACAAAGGGCAAATCTTTACCAGGAGACCATCTAAATATCATTATTAGTGTAATTTAAAGACACTGAACAGAAGTGCATTAACTCAGAGTATTATTTTCAGTAGTTCCAACAATGTCTGCAGCACACCTGTTCTTCATGGTCATTTCAAGCCAGCTCCTGCTCTGTTGTTATTGGCTCCACACCAAGAGCCAGCAAAGCAAAAAAATTTTCACTTAAGCCCAAACTTACTGTTCTCCTGTCAGCTTCCCTGTAATGTATTACTTCACCATGTCCTCTGACCTCTTGCATTTCTTTGTAGAGAAATATAATTAATTGTGAGCCATAGCTTAGCTCTGGGGGGTTCAAAACAGTTTCATGTGTTTACTCAAAACATTAACTTTTCCCCCTTGTTTTTAGATTTCCAGGCTGAAAAGGTGACGAGGGTTAAACAAAGCATTGCTCCTTACTAGAGCTCCCAAAACCCAGTGGGGCTGGAGGGAGCTGATGGAAGGGAGAAGGGTGGGTGGGGTTGGCAAGGGGGGGGGTCAGCCAGACTCCAGGAGCCAGAGCTCAGGTCCGTGTGTCTGGCAGCTCAGGTGCAGAACCTCAGTTTCAGTGGGATGAATAGGAAAAGGGGATGACATTCTAGAAGAAACACAAATGATGCTCATCTAGGCTCTTAAAGGGGTATGGGTACCCTGCTGCAGCCCTGCAAGAAGCTCTCACCATGCAGGATGGACACTATGGTCTGAGCTCCCACCCAGAGCCCCACGTGGGACCAGCTATGGTGTGCAGCATCAGGCAGCCCTGGCAGCTTGCGGCTCAGGTGTACAACTACGGCAAGCCTGGTGCCCAGGGTTCAGTACATAGCCTTTGCCTCCTGGTACCAGAGGGCTGTGAGCAGGAGACTGAAGACCGAAGTCTGCAGTGCAATAACCTTAGATTTGCACCATGCAGTTTGGCTGTAAGCATCACCACCAGTTTCTGTGCTGCCCTAGGGAGCTGGCGGCTGATGGATGGGGCAGCTGGGGAAAACCTGCCAATTTCCCTTCTCTTTCCTTCTCTTAGCACCACAGCTGTGCAGGGAATAGTAGATCTCCGCAGATCACTGGGGCTTGAGGGAATATTAGCTTACATGCTACCTGCTCTAAAAGCTACCACTGCCAATGGCAATGTTATCACTCACCCTGCCCTTGCAGGCTTCCTCCGGGGGAGATCGCAGCTAACAGAGCAACATGTCCCAGGGATCCAGGCAAACATCAGTACCTTTATTTCTCACTGAGAATCAGGACACAAAGGAGGTACTGAAGTGACCTTCCACCTTCCTTATTCACAGATTGATTTGCAAGGATTTGTCACAGGAATGATGACAAATCTTATCACTGGAGAAAGGTCTTATTTACTCATCACACCCATAGTGCCTCCATAGCGACCCTGCTGCCGCTGTAGAAATCCTGCTTCCTTTGTGGATTACTGCCAGAAGACCCAAGGTGTTTCTAGAAGCCCTAAAGGACCCACTTAAGCCCCCTTTTCCATCCTGCTGCTGCTGCAGAATCGTTTCTTGTGTTGCAGAACATGCTCACAGCTCATCCAAGAGCAGCTGCTGCAGCTCCAACAAGTGGGTGCTGTTAATCCTGCAGGAATTTTCTTAGGAAATGGAAGGAGAAGGGAAATTGCATATAGATACAGGAATAAACAAAAAGCCCTCCCAAAACTTCAGCAGATTGCTATTTCTCAGGCATCCAGAGACATTCAGCACCATAAGCAACCAGTGACTGGAAAGAGATCTCGTGAGTGGTGCACTCAGGGTTACACTTTCCAAGGGGCGTGAGGTTCCCAGTCCTTATGAACTGAGCAGCAGTCCCACTGCTGATACTCCACAGCAGGCCCTGAGAACCCTTTGCAAGTCCAGTCAGCACCTCTGATGCCAATGACAGCACTGCCACAGTAATAGCTCTAAAGGCTGTGCTGGCTTTTAGGTGGCTCAAACCTCATCTGTTTTGTACCACAAAATGTGTTCTTTCAGCTGCCACCACTGCCAGGCTCACAGCACCTGATGCATCTGCTGCCAGACCCCTTTGCTTCTTTCTTGCTGCTTTTCCAAAGCAAGAACTCCTATCATATTTTTGCTTTCAAATACCCTGCTTTTTAACAGAAAAAAAAAAACCTCAAACCCTAGTTCCATAATAAACTTCATGTCTAAATTTGCAGGAATGTTACACAAACAGCCCTGCTGGGACTGGAGCAGCAGCCACTCACTGGAGATTTGTGTTTGCACATCCACTTACCTTAATTCTTTTGCCTCAATTCAGCTCTGAAAACACTCTTGCACGGAAAGCAGTGGGGAAAAGGAGTAGATTTAATAGCAGGAAAGGTGCAGAGCTAGTTGGAAAACAGAACGTGGGTATTTTTTTCAAATGTCAATATTTCATTGTCATATTTGGAGGATTAAGTAATGTCCCAACAAGGTTTGTCACAAATCTGGCTCAGACTAGGCAAAGGTAGCAGCCAAAAGCTATTATAAAAGCCAAAGCTGGCATTTAACCTCAGGCATCAGCTAGGAAAACACAGAACCTCACAGCACCACTCTGATCTAACCGGGATATATTTAACAGCTGGATGCCAGAGATCACTCTGGGGATGGAATTTGGATGGAGTGTCCAAACGGCAGGGTGATGCCCTGCCCAGCCCTGGCATGCTGATCTGAGCCTCAAGCCTATGGCCTGAGCCAGCTGTGCAATGCTACCACACAAAGCCTGACAGGAAGAGGACAGGCCAGCCTTGTGAGAGTGCCTGCCCAAGGCTGCCCTTACCCGTGACCGTTTCCTATGTGCATGACAAGAAGCAGAGTGCCCAGTTCCAGGCACTAGACTGGATCTCACTGGGCCTAAGCTGCTGCTCATCACCTACTACACTGCCCCAGGAACCTCAATGGCAGACCCAGTACTGATCCCAGCTTCAAGACCACATCGCGCCTGGTCCTTAGGAGGAGTGGAATAAAAAACAGTTCTGAAGTAACTGGTTATAGCCAGGGACCAGGAGGAGTGCTCAGGAGGGGGCAAACAGCTTGGACATTATTTTAATCTGAGAATTGTCTCCTAAATGTCCAAATAATTATGACATCTAATAAGGAAAGGGAAACCAACAGTAATTTAGCTGTAGTGTGATGGTCCCTTGAGCCAACTAATTCTCCCTGCCTCCTAAGCACGAGCCCATGCAGCCAATGCAGACTGACCCAAACTAAGTACCCAAACTAAGATAAATGATCTTCTTGTCCATGAGTCATGGATACCATTTCCCATAGGAAGATAAAGTTTGAATTCCAATTGATCCTGAAAAGCCCAAAGGAACAAACACAAATCAAACAGATAAAAGGAAAAAGGGAAATGTCAAATCCAGAAGTCCCCAGCAAGCAAGCACAACCTGTGACCCTCATGAACACTGCAGCAGTGTGCAGAGAGAGACCCACAGCCTTTGGAGATCCAGAAACTGTGGAGCTCTTTGGTATTGTCTGCTCACAGCAGAAGAAAAGGCAAATGTCATCCTGGGACACACCTGCAAGAGTGTTTTATGTAAGACATGGAAGAAATTAGTGTGCTCTACTTGGCACCAGTGCAGGCTCGGCTGGAGCTTGGTGTCCAGTACTTGGCACCATGCTTTAAGGAAAATGGAGGTTGGACAGGGTCCACAGGAGCTCATAGAAAGGGTGAAAGGTTTGGAAGTTGCAGCTGAAGACTGCTGGACTGGGTATCTTCCATGTGAAAAAGGGAAGATGAGGGAAACCTAACAACACTTAACTCTCAGGCAGAAACCTGGCTTGTTTCTGCCCATTTTAAACTGGTGATGTGAAGTCTTCCACTCTGCTTTTGTTGGGTGGGCTTGGTACAGCAGGGCTGCCTTTGCAGTGCAAATTTAGACCACTTGTTAGAACTTTTCCAGACCTTTAATGTGTCCTCAGCAGAACAAGACCTTCCTCAGATCAGAATCCCTCAAGATTTCCCTGAGGATCTGGTTTTGTGGCTGGCATTCATCACAACCAGCTGCTTTTGAACATATCCATGTCTGGGAGATTGGAGCACTTAGTTCTCAGTGCTGTGATTAAGCTGAGACAAGCTCTGGGACATGATGATTTGTACCACACAGCACCAGCCTGTTTGACTTCTTCCTCCAGCAGACACGACCTTGACAAACGGGGCTTGAATGCTTTCCAACGTGGCCATCTCCAGTGGTGCACCTGCCAGGGCTGGCAGGTGTGACACAGGACCTACAGAAGACCTGCATGTTTTTGGAGCAGCAGTTGGACTCAGGTGGCACCTCCTAGGGGAAACTGGCAGGCAGCCTATGCTGAAGCAGATAATTGTGCCCACTGCCCAAGCAGAAGAAGAAGCAGCAGGGCATTTATTAAATCACACAGAACAAGGGCACCCAGTGCATGGATAAAGGATTACAGCATGTTGTGGTGGCACTACTGGGCAGACGAGGGGACTTCTATCTCTCCTACAGCAAAGGCTCCCAAAGTGAAGCCCGAGGCATCCACAAGCAGAACTTGTCCAAAGACCAAGAGGAAGGCAGTGCCCAGCAGTGTGTGAAAGCCAAGGAAGGCAGCAGGAGGAGGGCAGTGGCTGCCACAGGGGCTGTTTCCCCAGCACCTCACTGCAGCTGCACAGCCCTGCAGGCACTGATCCCCTGCCCTCACTGGAGCTGCTGCTCCCAAGCCCTCTGCTTACCCAGGGTGCAGAGCTGGCACAGACCTACATGGACCCCAGGTCCTGTTTCTGGGCCACACTGAGCTCTGGTGCAATCATGCACACTTCCTTCCACATCCATGCAAAAAGCATCCACCCCATGTGTACTTTCACTGTGTAGTCCTTGTGTAGTCTTGGCAGAAGTGGGTGGATTTTGCCCAGAATACACAATTTTGTGCTAATTATCTCTTCCTGCTGGGCTTTAGAGCACAGAGCTTTCAGTTCAAGAACAACAGCTACAAGAGCTAATAGATTGCTCTGTTACCAGGAAGCAAACCCTTTGCAGAGAGAGGAGGATCTTGCCCCGCTGCAGGTCAGGGGAAAGCTCAGCTCCACAGCCAGGGGAGAACGGAATTCATTGACTCTTCAGGGAAGGGGAGAGCAGCACCAGCATCACAACTTACTTTTGCTGGTGCTGCTGTGAGGACAGCCTAAGCAAAAAGAACATCTCACCGACTTCTGAGGCATAGGAAATTCTGTTGTAAGAGAATAAAACTCCCCTTACTGGGTCAGTCAGAGGCTGTAGAAGACAAAAGAAGGAAAAACTGTCTGAGATTCATTTCCTTCCATGTCACACACACACTAAAGATCCATATTTTCTGCTCTCATTTGGTATGAGTGCATGGGACATAGCTGAAACTTGCCTTCCAAACTCCACTTCCCATGTGCATTTAACTCACCTCTTTGATTACCTCTGCTGGGGCTCCACTGACATAACCACTTCTCCCTGGTGATACTCCCCCGAGATGAGAAAGAGCTTTGTACCACTCTGCCGGCAACTCAGCTGCAGGTAATGAATGAACAGCATATGGGAGCAACACTTGGAGCCAAAAATAATTTAATTCACCTGCACTTCACCATTTGACAGTAACTGTTGCAGAGCTGCTCTCTGCACAGCTAATTTAGGAGCTTTATAGACCTACATGTGGTGATGATTTGATTCTAATGCTGACATGTTACCTGAAGGAGAGTCCAAAGTGCCTCCTAGCACAGTATTTCAGCTGGTGGTGACCACATTTTAGCTCCTCTTTCAAATGCAGTCTTTCAGGTATAGATGCTCACCTACTTGAATATCCTTGCAAGTGTAAGAAATGAAACACTGAAATACAGAGCAGATGCTTCAGTACCTTGGACTAGATCCATTATTGACATGGGACCAACACTACACCCTTCTCAAAGACACTTTCTCACTTGCTCATATGGTGCACAGATGTAGGCTGCTGGCAGCAGTCATCGAGGCAATGTGGGCAACTTGCAGCTCTTCAGCTGCCTTGTGTCTTTATTCCTTGTGCAAGACCCTGGGCATTTTGTTCTCATGTGGGTCTCTGTAGTTGCCACACTAAAATATCCTCATTATTGCTGTAGTTTGGCTCCCTCTTGAAAACAGGGCAAGGGAAACACCACTAGCTGAAGGGAACAACACTCAGCAGCTGAGGTGAGGGATGATGTCCAGCTCTGGCAGCGTTACTGCAGGCCACTGAGATAGAGAATCCTGTGACCTGACTGCCAATGTCCCTGGACTGTATTCCACAGCGAGGCCCTCAACTCCTTTATTCTGTCTAGCCTATTGTCTCAGCCTGGTGACATCCTGCTGCCAATGGCTCATTTGTAAGCAAGGGAAAAACTCACCCATTCTAGTTCTGACTGTGCTAAATGACTAATACAGCTAATTGTGGCCTCTGCTCTTGTAACAGCTTGAAAGTAAGGAAGAGAGGTTGATGCAATAGGGCAAAGGACATTTTCTGGCTCTGACAATAGCTCAGCAACCTGAACTAAAGCAGCCCTGAGCCTTTGCAGACAAGGTGCCACACTGCCCACAGCCCACTCGTGCTGGGTCTTGCTTGCCTTTGGAATTTACTTCAGTCTTTGGCCACCAGTACAGGCTTAATCACCATCCCTCTGGGCTTCGTTCTGGTACCTACCAGCACGTTCAGAGCCCCTGTGATGGCTAAAGCAAAGCCAGCAGAGCAGAATACCTGTAAGCCAGCCCCTACTGGTTATTGTTACCCAGAGCAGCAGCATTGAGTGGGAGAGTAGGGAAGCACTATTTTAAGCCAACCAGCAGAGGAGGTGGTTCTCCACTCAAAAGCAAAATAACCTGCTTGCATCACAGAAGTTTTCAGGAATAGCTGGAAGTCAGAGGTGGCCACACATGCAGGGAACAAAGACATCTGTTCAGCTGACACTGGTCACGCTGCATTTCAGGGCAGCAAACGTTGGTGCAGTAGCAAGAGCAAACCCCAGAGCTTGGATTTAAGTGGGAGCTGTTACTCTACAGGCTGCAATGAGAGCCTCTTTCCTAAATTGTTCCCCACTACTGGGGCATGTGTCTTGGCCAAATAAACTCTGTGCAAGTGGTCACTCTTTGGCAAACCAGCTTTCAATTCAAAGAGAGAGCATTTCAGAAGGGCAAAAACAAAGGCATTAAGAGGAGGATGAATCTTATCAGTCAGCATTAAAAAGCTTCATCTTGAAAAAGCCTTTCATCTAGATTCATTACCAGGACCAACATGCTCCACCAGAGCTAATTCTTACTTTCAGCAGCTGTACACAAACCTGTGGCTCTCAGAAGCACCAGCCAGGTGCTGCTGCTCAGTTGGTAGAATTACAGGAAAAGCTAACTTGTGAGCTATGAAGGTACTGACCACGAGACAGCACAGAAATTGAAAAGCAAATACATAACTCTGCTCTGGCTGAATGCATCAGCCAGTTCTGCAGTGACAATGAAGCCAGGCTGCCTCTTGTCTTGGTATTTTCAAGGGCTTGCTCTTCCAGTAGTAGCCAGCCACTGGAGCATGGCCATGACATGAGGAGAACCTTATGTACCTGCAGCAGTAACAAGGGATGCACATTTGGGTGAACTGAGCAAAACTGTGAGCAGCTGGGCAGAAACTAGATAGCAGCAGCAGAAAAGAGACTTAAACAGCACTTTCCAACATAGAGTTTAAAGCACCAGGAACAAAAATGGTCTTTGACCTATACGTAGTTCTGAACATGAAGAAGGACCACAAGGTGATGTTTTGGGCCAGCAGGAGCTGTAGAGAATCCCCTCTGCAGGAGGCACTGTCAGAACCTGTGCTCTTCCCAGGCTGAGCACACACTCTCCACTTTGCTTGCAGCAGCACAGCCTGCAGCAGCCTGTGCAAGGAGCAGTGGGGCTTTGGCACTGCTCTCCAGGATTGCTAACCTGTAGCCTCAGGGCCGACTGCTCTCCTGCCCTGAGTGGTGCATGCCAGCAGCTCCTCCAAGAGCAGTTGCTGGCTCCTGCCAGAGGAATTCTTTGGAGCTGTCTAAATGGGGATAAAAGCTGACTCGAGGTCAACTCACTCAGCTTGTCTTGACTGAAGCCCGTGTTATCTCTGCAACCACAGCTGAGATTGCTTGACCTGCTCTGGCTGTAACCACGACCACTTCAAACAGTCCCTGGCCAGCAGCAGCTTGCAGGAAGGTGCTGCTGAACCAGCTCCAACCATTGCAAAGGCTACACCTTCCACCTCATTCCAACACTTACTGCTCGCAAGGACTCCAAATGAAGCACCCACAAGGTGAGACAATTGTTAGTGCTCAGTCTGGAGACCAGTGGCAGCACCACCTTCATCCTGAGCAAAAGAAGTGGAGGACTAGATGGGGGCTGGACTAGATGACCTCTGGAGGTCACTTCCAACCCAGACCATTCTGTGATTCTGACTACTGTCCACAGAAGCTACTGGGTTGATTTGCTTGAGGGAGGAGAAAGAGATCCAAGTAGGGGTTTTTGTGCATAGCAACACAACCTTACAAACCTGCTGCAAGTCCTTGTTTGCAGAACTTTGCAGGATTTTCCAAGGAACTTACTTCTTGAACAGGTCAGTTCAGCTTTGAACTATCCAAGTAAAGAACTGTGAGTAAGCTTACACATTGGTAGTAAAGAAAGGAAAAAGAACAGCCTTTCAAGGGGTGCTCTGGACAGCACATAATAAGCTCTTTCTCCTGCTGAAAAGCCATCCTCCACCTCCTTCACTACAGCCACCAAGAGCAAAGTAAGACTTTTGTCATCCTGAAAGCATTCCCTTCACCTCTAATGGTCTTCTGTACACTAGAAAGCATTTTCATTTCTCCTGTAGAGGTTTCTCTGTTGGTTTGGAGTGTGTACACCTGATCTTTGACGATGGAAACCCCAGTGCAGCATTTTGCTGTGGCCAAATCCGTGCTGTTAGCAGTGTCCTATTTTGCCTCTTGGAAATGGCTTTGCTTTCAAGCTGCTACTCCAGGCTTGTGGACACCACCATCCCAGGCACGCTCTGCCAGCACAAACATCAGTAAAGTGCTGCTTGTACAACACTCATTGTGGGTTTACCAGCAATAATTGCATTGGAATAATTTGACTCCAGTGCAAACACACCACTTGTTGCCAGATTAAGCAATTTGTACTCAATCTGCCTGAAGCTGAGTGCCTTTCAGGGGAAATACACTGCTCCAGCTCAGCATGCCAAGGTGCATTCTTCTACTGAAATTTCAGGTAACTATTGAAACACACTGGCACTCTGCAATGAGCCAGACTAACAAAACTCCCCCATTTCTTCTTTTAGTATCCACTCATTTATCTCATTATTTGTAATTCAATACAAAACCTTCCAAGCTCACACATGCAGCTTTGCTGAGCATTGCTACGCTACCAACTAGGCAGAGGGAGATGCTGCTGCAGAAAGCCACCCAAAGACAGCAGCCTGACTGTGGGGAATTTGAGAATGTCACTAGAATCACCACTGGTATGCCACCTGAGTAGTGCTGAAAGAGGAGAAAGCAGTTAGTATCTCTCTTCAATGTATCTTCAGGTTTCCCTGTAGCCCTGAGTCCCTGACTCTGCTCCTGTTTGCTCAGGATCTCAGAAGGGTATTTTCCACCCCATGGCATGGGCAGTCAATCTTTACTTCTTCTGTAGCATCCTTCCTACAGTCATTCTGTCACATCTTTCCTTCTCAAATTAATAAAAGAGGACATACCACTGCCACAGCTTTGCAGCTGGAACTGATTTTGAAACAGTTTTGAAACAACAATTAATTGTACTCTGGAGTCTTAAAATGGTGGCAGAACCAAACCCAGAATGTCAGGCTCAGGTGAGTGCTCTGTCCCATGCTGCATTGAAGGACACTTCTGTCAGTCTGGACTGCTGTCTGTCCTCCAGTTGCTAAGCTAAGATGAGCCACTTGTGGTCAGCAGGAGGAAGAAGCAGGCACAGACAACAGCAAGGGCCTACAGGACAACTGAATGAACTTTTCATCTTCTGACTAAAGGAAGAGGTCACAGGACAGCGAAGTTTTATCCCAACCATTCCACTTTTACTGCTGGTTCCCAGCCTCTATTTGTCTTTGAAGGACAGAATGCAAAGGCTTCACAGTTCTGCTTTCAATTTTTTTTTTCACCTGTGAAATTTAGCTTGGAACTGCTTTACCACTAACTTAGAGAGAAGGTCCACAGAGCTGCAGCTGGACTGCTTCTGGCAGCCTGGTGGATGGATTCCTTCCCAGCTGCCTGGGCTCACCCTACATTTCCCAGCTATCTGCACTGCAGGCATCTCCCTGATGGGGCTGGGAATAAGGCTGGTGTCTCCTACACACCTCTGTGTGCCAGATGAGATTTCTCTGCTAAATGAAGATTCATCAAATGGATAATAAATGACATGATAAGGTCACAAACATCAAAGCCTTCTCTGAGCTTAACAGATGCAAAAATTCAATACACCAATTCATTTTGAAGATAAAAATATTAATAATGGTTTCACAATCTAAATAATGAAAATAAATTTTCTACTCCATAACCAGTGACATTTCCTGCATCAAAATTGCTTGGATTTTGTTCTCCATCCAAGCAGTTTTCCCTTGCTTCATTTAAGGTTCTGGAAGCTGAGCTTGCTCTCAGCAACTTTGGATTTACTCAAGTTCTTTGTTCAATCACTCAAGAGAACAAAAAATTTCCCATTTCAACAAATGTCTCAATGGGTTTATTACTACAGACCAGTAAGATGTTCCTGGAAGACCAAAAATATCAACAATCCTACAAACAGTTTCCAAAAGGTTAAGTGTCATCACCTAGAAGAGAGCAGAACCAGTTTTACCTGAGAGAGATCCTCAACTACCTGGTTGGTAGTTGTGGTCACAATGAGGAGGCAACACTATTGATGCAATATATTTATATTATATATATATAAAATAATCATGTTATATTATATATAAATGTTATATATAAATA
>VWYK01014690.1:1092-12919 GCA_013399775.1 Semnornis frantzii | reverse complement strand
GCTATTGAATTTTCAGAAACACATGAATTAGGGAAGCCTGCAGCTGTCATTTTATACTCAGTCAGGTAAATGGTTAAAGACCAAACTGTGACAGAGCGAAAGCCTCATTCTTTTAAGACATGGCTGTGTATTAAAATGGTTTGAGCCCTCGTTGGATTTTCAGGTTTCCTTCATACCACTTCAATCAAATAAGTTTCTCTCAGGAAAACAGATAAGGGTCTAAAAAAACCAAAGCTCTACAGTCTCATTACCCTGCTTAGAAAATGAAAAATAAAAAAAAACACAAATCAGTGTCTTCAGACCTAAAACACATCAAAATGCTTACACTGGGGTCATCAGTATGCTGTGTCACAGCTCTGGCAGTAGAAACATCATCTTTATTTGCTGCTGGTAGCTCCCTGAGAGGGTACCTCATGTTTGGTCAGAAGCCAGGCTGTGGTTTGTGGCACTCTGTCTCCTGGATGGATCCTTACCTGTGTATACACGCAGCATCTGTGCAGCTGTGAGGATTTCTGTCTCCTCAAAATGGGCTCACAGAGAGAACAATGTTTGCAGGAAATCTACTGCAAGACAGACAGAAGTATTCAAGAAGAAGCAAAAGCAGGTACACATTCAGACCCTCAAAGGACAGAAGAAAATCTCTCTGAGTGACCCAGATGTTAATGTGTAGAGGTTTTATGTACTTAAGAATTCTAGAGAACGTTTCTGGGCTTAGAGCAGCTATGATTCTCTTTGCAAGAGCAAAAAGGATGGGAGGGAGGTCAGTCTAATCCGCAGGTCGTGTGTCAAATGCAAACATTCTAGGCTCTACTCTGGAAAACCTTTGGTTTTGAGGGTCAGAGTCCCCATCTTTTTTCTTTTTTTTTCCTCTCCTTGAAAACAGATTGGCAGACTGACCTTACATTAGCCTTAGAGTCCAGCAACAGCAGCAGTTGAGGATTTTACCCCAAATGGCTGGTTCTTTTTTGGAGTTGTTTCTTATTTCTGGATTGCTACTAATTAATCCTAATGATCTTAAAGGTCTTTTCCAATCAAAATGATGATACGATTCTATGATATTTTCTCTTTCACTAGGGGTCTGCTAACAGAGACAGGGACTTAGTGGAGAGAAAGAAGATCTACAAGGAAGATCTACAAGGATGATTGCAGGACTTTAGCATCTCTTCTATGAGGAAAGACTGAGAAAATGGGCTGTTTAGTCTGGAGAAGAGGAGGCTGAGAGGGCATCTTATCAACATCTATAAATATCTGAGAGGTGGGCATCAAGATGAAGGTGATGGTCTCTTTTCAGTGGTGCCCAGCAACAAGACAAGGAGCAATGGGAATGAGATAGAACACAAAAGGTTCCACCTGAACTTAAGGAGACACTTCTTTATGGTGAGGGTGATGGAGCAGAGAGGTTATGGAGTCTCCTCTCAAGACTTTCAAAACCCACCTGGATGCATCCCCATGTGGCCTGCTCTAGATTATCCTGTTTTTGGCAGGGTGGGTGGACTCAACGATCTCTGGAGTTCCCTTCCAAACCCTGTGATCCTAAACTCCGTGATTCTGTGATTTTATGATGAAAAGACAACTTTTCTTTGGAATCATCACATACACATCATCAGACTCCAGTCCTTTTTTGACAGACTAATGTGATGCAAAAATACCTAAATCCACAGAGCAAAATCTTTTTTGGACAGAAACTACCAGGGAAAGCAGCACACACTTTATTCAGGATTAGGTTGGATGAGGCCTTGAGCAACCTGTTCTAGTGGGAGATGTCCCTGCCTATGGCGAGGGGTTGGAAGTAGATGATCCAAGTAGTTGAGGTCCTTTCCAACCTAAACCATTCTGTGATTCCATACCTTTCCCATGAACCAATCATAGGAGACAGATCTGGGTGAGGGGGGGTGTGTTATAATCTAAATTAGTTAATTATTCAACATTAATATTACTATCCAGATGAAAATTAATAAATGATGGGAAAATAATTTATTAATATTAAAAACTTCTTTATCATTAAATGGTT
This sequence comes from Semnornis frantzii, assembly GCA_013399775.1. NCBI lineage: Eukaryota > Metazoa > Chordata > Aves > Piciformes > Ramphastidae > Semnornis > Semnornis frantzii. The sequence goes on along the minus strand of VWYK01014690.1, from coordinate 10,908 downwards.
TAGTTTGGAAGGGACCTCAAGGCTCATTTACTCCCAACTGCCCACCACAGGTAGGGACACCTCACACTGTTGATAAGGTTTGAGTGCACAGTTGTGGGTATTTGCACATAGGAAAGAGGCAGTTTAGACACTTATGAAAAAACAGAAACACAAACATTAATTTGAGCTGTTGGAAAGAGATTTCTTGCAGTCAGTATGCCACTTGCCCTCTAGGGGACTCAAGAGGCTCCTTTCTGCTGCAGCAGAAAGCAATTAACTACAGAACTGAATCAAAACTTTAATTAAAATGAGGCTTTTTAGAATGTTTACTCACAAACTAGGATCTCCAGATTCCCAGGGCTACATTATAGTCCTAGAGAGTATCCAAAACATATGGGGGGGTAGCTGTCAGTGGTTTGGTACCTGTTGAAGGTGTCTGAAGTTTCCCAGGGCTCTAGCAGAATGCTGGTGGTTAGTACAGTCTCTGATCTGGTCTTGGTTCCTTCCAGGGTGGACTTGTCACAGAGATTTGCAGGTGTGCAGGCAGACACGATGTCTTGCTGGTGGCTAATTCTTGCCTACAGCATGAAGGCACTTAATACCTCTCCCTGGCAAGATGAGGCACAGCATTTTCCAGGTGGACAACCTTGAGTCATCAAAACTTTTTGTTAGACAGCAAAGGTGGTCTGGAGTGTGGCAAGGCAGAGCAAGACAAGGCAGAGCAGAGCACAGTATCAGAGCACAGCACCATGAGGTAGAGCACATTGCTTGCAACTCAGTTCATATTTTATTAATTGCCCGAGTGTGATGGCTCCTTTGGCCACAGAGATTCACCAAGCAGAATGGCACTTTGCCAAAACTGACCATATTAGGTGAAGCCAGGGCTTGCTTTACCCATATTTGGGAAAACACAGGTCATGCATATACAAGTGCATACACCTTGTTTTCCACCTGACAGAAGGCTGTCTCCAAGCCTTTTGTCTTTCCCACATGACCCTTTCAGCAGAGGGGCAAGGGGATCATGGGATCATGCCTGGACAAGCCAGGAGATGTATTAGGCCTTTTTTAGCCTTCCACCATGGTGTGAGACCAGTATCAGTGACAGAACTTCTGATACCAAGCATAGTGCTGTTGCTTCTTAGGAAGCTGTGGCTATCAGAGTAACTTTACCTGGAAAGTGGATTTAAACGGACTGATGTCTGCAAGCTGCTTTGCATATCTCACACTGTGGGATACTGAACAATTCAGTCTGAGGAAGAGGAGGCTCCCAGGTCATCCTCTTTTGGCCTTCCAGTATCTGAAGAGGGCCTACAAAAAAGCTGGGGAGGGACTTTTTAGGCTATCAAGTAGTGACAGGACTAGGGAGAATGGAGCAAAGCTGGAGGTGGGGAGATTCAGACTGGACACGAGGAGGAAGTTCTTCAGCATTGAGAGTTGTGAGAGTTCTTCAGCATTGAGAGTGGTGAGAGCTTGGAACGGGTTGCCCAGGGAAGTGGTTGAGGCCCCATCCCTGGAGGTGTTTAAGGCCAGGCTGGATGAGGCTGTGGGCAGCCTGAGCTAGGGTAGGGTGTCCCTGTCCATGGCAGGGGGGGGGGAGCTAGATGATTCTTGTGGTCCCTTCCAACCCTAACTGATTCTACTCTAAGTTTGATAACTGGGCACTAGTAGTGTGTATCTTATCTCAATAATTTCCTACATTCAGGCCATAAAAAGTAATGGGAAAGCTGTGGTAATGTTTACCAGTAGGATAATTCTGGTTGAGCAGGTCTCACTTTGGATCCAAGTAATACACAGAAGTCCTCCTCTTCTCCCCTTACTTCAGAATAGTACCTCACACTGCAATTACAGCAAGAATTTACAATGATCATTTCTGTTTGACATAAACAAGCAGGAGGGTCGGAACTAGATGATCTTTGTGGTTCCTTCCAACACTGACTGATTCTATGATCTTTTTGCCACAACTACTAAGTAAGCATCCCGCCCTTGACAGCATAGAGAAACAACACTATTTAAAAATTAATCTCTCTGAAAAACCAGTGAATATGATTGAATGTTTCTGCAAATTCCAGAATTTCAAATTCTCTGCTGCCCAATAAAGAAACCCTCATACTTTTTCATCCTACTCCTCTGCACCTCTGTGTACATACACACACTGAATGCATAGCTCAGCAACACTCGGTACAACGTACTCATATTTGCCATTGTTTTCTGTTGTCCAAGAGCAGACTGAATACAGGTGGCCTCATAACAGCCAGCATAAAAATGACAACCAATTTTTAATAGCAGAAAAATCCACAGTCAGATGTACCACCATCTGTGTTATTCAGTACTACTGCTCGCTGCCTGCTGCCTCCAGCACTGGTCCATTGTTGGAGAAATTACAGGGGGAGGTGTTTGCCTTCATGAGAGCTTGAAACTGGTCCCAGAGTCAAGTACAACATAAAATCCAAAGCCAAACTCACATGTGCATTCAAATGGTGTCCTCTGTTGTTGCACAAATAGAGGCATATCTGAAAGGGGGTGGTCTCTGCTATTTCATTGTATCAACGAGTTAAAAGAATCGAGGCCAGAAAATGCTTTGCATGGTTGTGACAGAAGAATCAAAGATCCCAGTGACTCAAGCTTGCTCAAAACATTTGCCCCTGCAGCTGTCGTTGCTGCAGTACTACAGAAACACTTCTGGCACCAAGTCTGAGCATGAATCAAATGTCAAAACTGCACCAGCCTCCACAGGATTGCCAGATGCCAAATATTATCAGGTGTACTCTCACAAAAGTAAAATCATTGTCACTTTTTTTCTTTTTCCATTACCATATTGCCTTAAATTCATCCCCAAATGAATGTTGGCCAACATCAACTTCAAATGAACATGCTTGGTGCAGGATAATAACTAAGATGACATAAAGAAATTCTATACTTTTAGTCAGCTGGCTTTTGTTTTCTTCACTCTTCCCTCACAGCCCCAAGTCCTAATGAAGAATCTCTTCTGATACAGCGAATACTGTGGCAGTTTTATTTCTAGCAGACCGGTACCTTATTTTTCAATTTATTGTAAGCAGTTACATTTTGAGAATGGCAATGTCATAAAAGCCATTATAAAATTAAAACACTGACTGAGGGATAGTTCCATAATCATAACCTCTTTAATAGTTAAAAGAGAGAAAAAAAAAAATCTAACCAAACAATTACCTTCAGTGGAAAACACAGTGGAGTCACAAATATTTGTTGGCTTCAGCCTTTTTTTAGCCATCTACTTTGTAGCAAATAAAAGCAGCCAGATGGACTAAAGACTGAAGGTAATAATTACAGATTAAACATGGGCTAGGCACGGTCCCAACTGAGCCATTCTACCTATGAATGGTCTGACAATATGTAGGAGAGGTTCCTAGACAAATATTACTTCAAGGGTGTTAAAATGTTTTTCACAGCTGCAATATTTTGGCATGGCTTTATCAGTAAAAACACAGTGAACAAATGCAAAAATATTTAGAATAGCTGAGCATTAAGACTACCTACTATAATGGGTTTAATCTGGCAGAGAGGAGATTCAGACTTGATGTTAGGAGGAAGTTCTTTACAGTGAGGGTGGTGAGGTGCTGGCACAGGTTGCCCAGGGAGGTTGTGGCTGCTCCCTCCCTGGAGGCGTTCAAGGCCAGGTTGGAGGAGGCCTTGAGTGACCTGTGCTAGTGGGAGGTGTCCCTGCCTATGGCAGGGGGTTGGAACTAGATGATCTTTGAAGTCCCTTCCAACCTTACCATTCTATGATTCTATAAGATGTCCACAGATTCATATAATTTTTACGTTCCAAATAAGCCAATGGCCCAAGCCTTCATCCATTCCCACATACTCCTCCTCCATGACAAAGCTTGTTCTTTTTCTTCTTGTCCAGATCTAATTCCTTGAACAATCTGAAGTCAGTTGATATCTGATATCTGTTAATCATCCACCAGCAGTTTCTCTAGTGAAAAATTTTATACTCTATCATAATACAACAGTAATGCAGTATTTCTGTACGATAATGCAATCTAATATTTTTTTTTAATTTTTTTTTTTCCCTTTTCTCTGAAAGAATTTATGTGTAGAGGTTGAAGTTTGTCTGACTCCAACATGAGATCATTCAAAGCTCTTTTCACTATGTCCGTCCAGCCTGGACATACCTCAACAGAGTAGGGAGGTGTAGCTAGAGAGACTTCCACGTTGTATTCTTTCTTACAAGATGTCATCTTACAATCCTAAAACTATGACATCTGTTTCTCTGACCACTGATTCAGGGCAAATGATGTTTCCATTCCTTCAGACTGTTGTTAATAACTTGCACATATTTGTTGTAATCTCGATAATATATTCATAGAATCACAGAATCAGAATCAACCAGGTTGGAAGAGACCTCCAAGCTCATCCAGTCCAACCTATCACCCAGCCCTAGCCAATCAACTAGACCATGGCACTAAGTGCCTCATCCAGTCTTTGCTTGAACACCTCCAGGGATGGGGACTCCATCAACTCCCTGGGCAGCCCATTCCAATGTCAATCACTCTCTCTGTGAAGAACTTCCTCCTAATATCCAGCCTATACCTCCCCTGGCACAACTTAAGACTGTGTCCCCTTGTTCTGTTGCTGGTCACCTGGGAGAAGAGACCAACCCCCACCTGGCTACAACCTCCCTTCGGGTGACAGCAATGAGGTCAGCCCTGGGCCTCCTCCAGGCTGAACACCCCCAGCTCCTTCAGCCTCTCCTCACAGGGCTGTGCTCCAAGCCCCTCACCAGCTTTGTCACCCTTTTCTGGACACCTTCCAGTACCTCAACATCTCTCCTGAATTGAAGGGTCCAGAACTGGACACAGCACTCGAAGTGTGGCCTAACCAGTGCTGAGTACAGGGGCAGAATAACCTCCCTTGTCCTGCTGGTCACACTGTTCCTGATCCAGGCCAGGATGCCATTGGCTCTCCTGGCCACCTGGACTCACTGCTGGCTCATGTTCAGTTACTATCTACCGGTACCTCCAGGTCTCTCTCTGCCTGGCTGCTCTCCGCCCTCTCTGTCCCCAGCCTGTAGCACTGCTTGGGGTTGTTGTGGCCAAAGTGTAGAACCTCGCACTTAGCCTTGTTAAATCTCATCCCACTGGCCTCTGCCCACAAATCCAACTTGTCCAGGTCCCTCTGCAGAGTCCTCCTACCCTCCAACAGATCAACAGCTCCTCCTAACTTGGTGTCATATTGATATGACTTAGATTTAGACAAAAAATCCCAAACAAACCAACAAACCAACGCCAAACCCTGAGTATGCAGTAAATACTGTAAACCGTGTCTGAAACTGTAAAAAACATGACATGGAAGTAGGTCATAAGCCTGGGAGAAGGATGAGTCAAGAACATAACTAAGTACAAAAAAGTCCTTGCAGTTCTGAAAACGCTTTCGATAGATACAAAACTTCCATCACATTACTGAAAAAAACTGATTGCTTTTTAACTTCCTTTTAATGCTATGAGTAAAAAAAATAGAAAAAAGATGGAAAAATTAAGAAAGCATAAATCAAAATATGAAATAGTAAAAAAAGAAAATTTATTAAATCCACCAAATTAAATTATTTTCTTTAGATTTTTCTTTAAAAATTTACTTCTGGTAAAAAAAGAAAAAATAAATGTTGACTACCTTAGTATAGTGAATGTAAAATCTTGAACCCAGTGCTTCTCACTCACACATTAAAAGGATAGTCCAGGTTTTAGAAGCTTCAAAAGAGAATTCCTTTAGGTTATACATTGTTATACTACAGATATTTCACTTTGTTTTCTTTGTTTAAAATATGGTTTTTCATCTATATTCCTATTGGTAGAAAAACATATGCATGTAATTGCACTTCCACGTTCTTAAAAGTAAATGCATTTATTAAACTGGAGTCCTGGTAAATCTGGATTGTGCTTAAAATAAATTTAGCTGTAAGAAAAGAAAAATACTACTAAGAATTTTGCAGAGCATGAAAATTAAATATGATGTGTTAATTGAAGTTGTATTTCAAACAGAATATGGACTCTCGTAGAGTTTCAATTATGAAAATAGAAGGTTCAGTTCAGTGTAATAACAGTGTTCATTCTACCACAAACTGAAGGGGTTTTTATACTCAAAAGTCAGGAATCATCAAGAAATGTGAGCTTTACATCACATAGTGTCTATTGAGTACAAGTGCTTCCCACTGTTTTGCTAGGAGTAGCATATTTTGTTGCTAGGAGAAGTTTAGCGGATATCTTGCCAATGAAATCCCTCTGTTGTAGATTACAAATATCACCACATTTAGAAGAAATTTTTTGTCAAGGTTACTTCTACCAGCAGTTGTTTTTCAGGACTGGATTGACAGTTTGACTGAGTCCATAATTTTCACAGTTGGAGTTTCATGATTTGTCATGCAACAGTAGCCAGCTTGGAACAGCAGGAAGGGCCACGATCCTATAAATGCCCCAAAGGACATACCGGGATTTACCAAGCATGTCTTGATCCACTGGGATGGAATCCAAGTCACAAATCATGCCTTTCACTCACAGGCAGGAGAATATTCCTGATCAGTGACAATGCCAGGATACCAGTACAATCTGCAGATAGAAACAAGGAAATATCTGAGTATATCTGCAAAATTCATTGACATCTGTAGCTGGAAGCTGCACTAGCAAGAAGGCAACTGGCTTGAAAAAAACAAAACCTTCCCTGAATCTTTCTTTTTTACATATGACAACGAATGTTCAGCACTTAGATTTTCTTTGCTACCTGGATACTAACTACACTTCACAAATACATGTTTTTCTGATTATAATGATTTTGTTTATTTTTTTTTAATTTTTTTTTTCTATACTGGTTATTTTATTGTTGATACTCTCACTATTTGCCATTGTGATTATTTGATTTATTGTTTATGTATCCCATAAAAGATACTAAAATTTTATTTTGTATAGTGCACAGGGAGTATTGCCTCAGTGTTTTTTCCTCTGGGTGACTTTTTTTTTTTGCTTTAGGTGGTTTTTCACTCTTGAGTGAAAATGTCTCCTTTCCATCCTTTTTGGGCTATAATGTTCAGCTATTATTAAATGTATGAGCTGTTAAGCACCATCATCTCCAGAGAGACAACTAAGAGAAAAGAATGGTTGGCACCTGGTGGGTCTAGGATCTAAACAATTTATAAAAGCTCAGTAGCTGCATCTCTAATTCAGAATAGTTTGTATCAAATATGATTTTGCATGCATGAAGGAGTTACCTCAACAAAACGGTGGACTGCAATGTGGACTAGTAAGAAAAGTAAGAAGGGAGAGCACAGCACTATGGAAAACAGGAGAAGTGAAATACAGAATCATAGAATGTTAAGGTTGGAAGGGACCTCAAAGATCATTTAGTTTCAACCCCCTGCCATAGGCAGGGACACCTCCCACTAGCATAGGTCACTCAAGGCCTCCTCCAACCTGGCCTTGAACACCTCCAGGGAGGGAGCAGCCACAACCTCCCTGGGCAACCTGTGCCAGTGTCTCACCACCCTCACTGCAAACAACTTCTTCCTACCACCCAGTTTCAATCTCCCCTCTGCCAATTTAAACCCATTGCTCCTCGTCCTGTCATTGCAAGACCTTGTAAATAGTCCCTCCCTCCCCAGCCTTCCTGTAGGCCCCCTTCAAATACTGGAAGGCTACTGCTACTATAAGGTCTCCTCAAAGCCTTCAAGGAGAGCAGAGGGAGAATAATAAAGCTAATTTACTCTCAAAATCTCTTCTAGTAAGGCTTCCTCAAGTAAGTTACAATATACACAGCACCCCAAAAGCCTTTCTCTTAGCAGCTGCCACTGAAAGTTGTTAGTAATGCAGTGATGTCTGAAAAGTCAACATTTGCAGGAGACTAATTAGGCTTCCAGCCTTACAGCTCTTATTCCATCTCACATGGTTACTCTGCTCAGTTATGTGTGTTTCTTTATTTTTCTTCTGGCAACACATTGCTCTACTTTGGGTTCTTTTCAGTTCATGGACCAAGGAATCCTACATCACCTTCTTAAGTGGGACTCAGAGTAATAGCTGAGATTACCAATTTACTCGTTTGACACAGATATTTTCTCTGGCCCAGAAGCCAACACTAGCAAACTGCAGTGCAAAGGGGAGAGAATGCAGGGGGAGGACAAAAAGTCAGTGAAATAAATAGCTTACAAACAAGTGCAACCCAAAGGTGAAATGAGCCTGTGGAAAGCTGTTGCTCGATTAATGGAAGAAATAAAGCTAAAACACCAGCTGTAAGACAGCTAGCTGTCACAATGTCAGGGCTCAGGTAAGCCATTTCTTTCCAGACAGGATGTAAAATAACTTGTCCCTTTCACCACAGAGACATCTTTGTAAGCTCCGTGTTACAAAGGATGTTTGTTTCTTTAGGAGAGAAGCAGTGTGCTCCACAATCCAAAGACAAAACTGAGAGAATGATCCTTAAGCTCTGGGGTAGGTAGAAGGGATGGCAGCTTCCAGCACTCCTTATTTATGATGTTCTCCAAAGTGCATCTGAGTAACTGTTCAGCATTCTCCTCTGCCTATCAGAGAGAGATGCATTTTGGACTGAAAATTTGCTAGGATCCAAACTTCTAGGTAGCTACTGGACACATTATTCTTTCTTTCATCTTTGCATTGCTTATTGAATATTAATGTGTCTCTAGCTTTTTACCACCATCAAAATTCCCCAGCCATATCCTAGTAACTAACCTCTGTTTCAGAATTTTTAACCTCATTTCTTCTCTGACAATTTCCTGGTGCCTGTTTATTCAATACATTGCCTTACCCTTTTTCGTGGGGACAGCTTAAGTGCTCTCCTGTTCCATTATGCAGCTATAGCATGCTACTACTCTTCCATAATTAAATATCTGCAAAAGAAGTGGGCAGGCATGATGATGGATGTGATAGAGCACAGAGGAGTGATGTGGGGTGGGCACATCAGCAAGGAGCCAATACCAGCGGGAGTGTGCTCGTATGGAAGAGCCAGACTGAGGGAAGATGCAGAAGCACTGTGGTTTGGCAGAAATCACTATGAAGTCATTACTCAGATGAGACCTCTCCAGCCAAACAGAGCACAAGAAACTACATATCTGTGAAATAAGTATATGGTTATGGGCCATTAAGTCTACAATATCTCTCTTCTCTATCTGACAGGGGCTGTAACATTGGACTGCAATTTTTAAGGATGCCTATGGTTACAGGAAAGTTAGACTTCATATTTGTCAGGTCTATTGAGTGTTTGTACATGAAAAGCATGGATAGAATATTCCTGACTCGATGATACTTAAAGCAGAACTTGTATGTTTTCTTCCATGGCTAAAGGGTGCTCTGTGTGTGTTTTTCTTGGGCTAATCAAGGAAGAATGGGAAAACAGAGCTGTCCCTCTTCCCATAAGCTAGCAAGGTATTATTAGTGACTATCTTTTGCCCAAGTACTGCCTCTGCCAACAAAGTTGTTGTCTGAGCTATACAAGAGACATAGATACAAACAGCTTTTTCTTGACTTGGGAACTTCTAGAGATAATTTTTCAGGGCAAATCAGTTTCATTTACCATTTATTTCAGGTATGTCTAAATGTGGTCCACCATAGTCTTACCTCTGTATACTACGCAGCTGATACAAAGCACTCTGGAAGAGACCAAGATCCTTTGTTGTGAATGCATTCCTTCAGAAACACAGTGCAGATCTCATGGTTTACTATTCTGATTTGTTAGGGTTTGTACTCTCATCATACTTTAGATTTCATTACTTATGACAAATACAAAACAAACAAACAAATAAAACCACAAACAAACAAAAAACCCCCCCCCCCCACCCCCCCCCAACAAAACAAAAAA
>VWYK01014682.1:0-16298 GCA_013399775.1 Semnornis frantzii | reverse complement strand
AAGACTTGGAATATAAGAAGGAGATTATTTTTTTTTGAACATACATGAGCAAATTCAGTAGCTGCAAGTTACTCTGCCATAAGAAGGAATCCAGGTTGCAACAGTCTGGCTTCTCTAACCTTGCTTTGGCTACCAGCCTGAAGTTTCCTCTTGACTTCTCTTGACATGATTATTGGATGACATGGAAGGTATTTAATCGGTGTTCAAACTTCTATGTAAAGTGTTACTTCTGTTAGCAGTCTGAAAGTAGCAGTCAACTACTTTCATTGCCTTTAAAAAAACGTTCCAAAAAAACCTCCACACAACAACCCTTCAGGCAGAGTAAAAGAACATGTATCCATACTTTGATTTCTGGAAGTGGCAACCATGTACTTATTTGAGAAGTTTGAAAGAGATTATTTGTAACAATGCTAGCTACTAGCTATAATTTTTTTATTTTTAAATTCATTCTGCAATTCTCAGCTGAAGCACTGCAATTTTGCTATTCTGAGCACAGAAACTTCAAGGGAACATTAATCTGTAATTAGGTTTTTTTTGTTGTTGCTCTCGTTAATGTGACCATTAAAGAAAAATATAAAGCAGATCTCCTGAGATAGTTTGGAAGCAGTACAGGTTGTCATCAAAAATTCAGTGTTGGAGTATTTGTCTTGCTTTCTTGCATATATGTTTAATTTCTTTTCTCAAAAGCTTTTAGACACTTCTTTTGCTGTAGATAACCAAAGGCTCACTTTTTTCATTCTTGCATTATTGAGACTGATCTCTGCCAGGTCTGTTGGAATAGCTGCGTGATCAGACTCTTGTGGCTGTCAGTCACTTCCTCAATCCACAGAATATTTATATGGACTAGGCAGGCTCTGTGGTAATGACAAGAAACAGATTGCAGCAGGTTTTAAGAGTTTGATCCTTAGTTGTGATTATCCTGATCTAAGATACTTTCAAAGCGTGTCTAAAAGGTAACATCATCCACACTCCTCTGCGGCTCTTAGAATGTACCCTGCTAGGGTGCAAATCAGTCTTCTCTGGAGGCTTGGGTTGAAATCCTGGTGTCACAAATGGCAGTGTGGCCAGCAGTACCTTCTGCTGTACTTTGTGCACACAGGTGGGCTTTCAGCAGAAATCCAGCACTGGATCAACAGACCTGCTCTTACTGTAAGTCAGTTGGCTGAAGTGCTTTGGAAGAGTAAGGTTAGGTGGCGCCGTTTAAGCTCCCTTGTCTAAGGCTGGCTCAAGCAAATGCCAGCAGTCACTGGGCTGGCCAGCAGCTGTGACTTTTTTTTTTTTTTCAAGTGAAACACTTGAAGAGGGAGTGAGCTTTTCTGTTCCCTGATGTTCATGAATTGAGCCATCCCCGGTGGTAAGGAGGCAATGTGTAGAGGAAATGACACATGCAATATATTCCAAAAAGCCCACTATTGTTAACAGAGAACAAAGGCTACCCTCCAGAGTATATTGCAGTTACTGTCATATTCCCACTGACAAAGGGACATCCTTTCTTAAATTTTGCAGTTTTAGTATTCTAATGCATTATTAAAATGTAAAAAACCTTCCACTTGCAGCTGTATTGCTGAGGGAATTATATTGAAACGTATTTTGAAATAGTATTTCAGCTTTCTCTACAGCAATTTTCACTGTTATGTACAAATCTTATCTTGATAGTAACTGGCAACATGACTGTTGGTAGGGGGCAATTGGTTTGTTTGTGAAAGACTTTAAATATAAAAGTAGAAAATGTAGCAGATTAAACAATATTACAGTGACATCTAAAAAGTTTTCATGTAGAATGGTGACACGTTTGTGCTTTTACATTTCCAGAATAAATGTGTGTTCCCTGATAGAAAATGAATAGTATAATTTCACTGCATAATTCTGTAAACGTTATTTTTCCACAAACATCTTAAAGAATGTAAAAGCCTGTTTCTCTGGGAAAGGAAAGGAGTTGAAATGGGAATGGAATTCTTGAGACCCGAAAGCTAGTACCTGTGTTTGGTTCACTGCTTTCTGTCTCTTGGTGTAAGTACTCAGCAGACCTGCCAACTTCACTTGTTGTTGCTGAAGTGTTACATAATGTGTGGAGGAGTTCTGTCAGAAGTTAATTGAAGGTGCTGTACTGAAACACTGATTTGCTGTTCTCCTCTACCATGGTCTTGCAGTTCGTGTGTAACAAAATAAGTCTCTTTTCTTCATCGCTATTGTGCAGCAGGTGCAGTGCTGTGTTATGTGGAAGCATTATGTAAGGGCAAAACATTTCCCTTACTCAAGAGCAGTGTTTTTGTTATGAACCCCCTTTCTCACATGGAGGAAGAAGCAGTGTTTTATTATGAACCATCACTACAAAGATCTACAGTAAACAGAAGTCCGTCACAAATGGTGTTCTGTCGCTTTTGTTTCTCTAGTGACAGCGATGAGGAAAAATCAAGGAGAGGTAAATCTCCCAAAGCTGAATTTAAAGATGAAGAGGAGACTGTGACAACAAAACACATTCACATTACACAAGCTACAGAAACCACAACCACCAGACACAAACGCACAGCAAATCCTTCGAAAACCATTGACTTGGGAGCGGCAGCACATTATACAGGGGACAAAGCAAGTCCAGAACAGAACGTTGCTGCTCATACTGCACAGTCTACAGCAAAGGTGAGACAGCAGAAGAGCACAACAGAACATGATTTTGAAAACACTGTTCTTCTGATCTCTGTGGCAATTTCTGGTTCAGGATTTTTGTTACGCAGCCTTCATGAGAACTGTTTTATCAGAAATGTTTAGCTGGGATTTTCAAAGGCTGTGGAACAGTTCAATAATAACTGATGGTGTGATTGCTTTAAGCTGTAGAAGTTCTGTAATGTAGTCAGTACTGTGTTTTACTCTCCTCAGGAAAGCAAAGATAAAATATAAACACCTGCACACACAATGAGAAGTTACCAAATTCTTCAGTCATTATAACCCCCCTGAGCCCCCAGCTCTTCAGTGTTTAAGTTTTAACCATGTACCAGTGATGATTGGTTTCAGAGACCAATGTGCCATCTCTCCAAAGCAAAACAAACAAAAAAAAACCCAGAAAACTTCTCAAAACCATTTGAGATGAATGCTGGCATCATGAGATGAGATCTGTTGTGTAATTTCCTCTTCAGGCTTCTGTACCCTCTGGGAGCAAGTCTTGTAATGACCTGGTTGATCTGTTGTTTGATGGAACTAGCCAGCCAGCTTCAACAGGTAGGCATATTTTGGTTTTATTTTCTTAATGCACTTTGGAACCAATTCTGAGGATAAATTTGTTTGATGTTATATAGTTAAAAAGCAGCAGATAAAGTGAGAACTGACAGCTTGCATTTTTTTGAGTATTCTAGAACCTTTTGTAGCAAGATAGTGTATGTGCTATTGCATGGGACCAATAAATGTAGCAGTACAAAGATTAGCTGCCAGATCAGTCTGTCAAAAACTGTGTTTGTAACACATTTATAATTAAAAGCAAGTGCAATCCATTCACATTCCAGCATTTCTCACAGACCAGGCAGCTAGATCATCCTTATGTAAGCTTTCCTCTAAAACACATGGAAAACTTGTTTCTTAATCTCATTTTATTTTGGCACGTGGCTGATCCCAACCCTAATACCAGAAAGAAATTGCTGCCTAAAAGTAAAACTATTCATTGTAAAACACAACCCTTTGTTCTCTAAGTGTGGTGTTCAGTTTATGTGCATTAACCTTCATATGGACTTACCCTTACACTCAAACTGCAACTTCTTTTTAGGACTGTGTTAATATTCTATGCATTACACTCAGGATGGATAGAGGAGTTTAGGGGCTTGGTGGTTTGCTTTTTAAAACATGAAACTTTGAAGATTTTTATTGTGCTTATCAGTTCCTAATATCAACAGTTCTGATCGTGGCTGGCGTGGAGCAGGAAAAAAAGAGTTCTGTGCACTTGTGGTATAATGACCCAGGTGGGAGTGGTCTGAATTTTTCTTTAAAGATCACTTTGAACAGTAAATAAAATACAAGTGTGTGCGTTTTCATAGACAGAATCCCTCCATGTAACTTCTCTCTGTTATAAATGAGCAACTTCTCTGCTGTGTGGGATCGTATTCAACTTACTTGTAGAAGTGTGTGGGAACAGGTACTCTGCTCCAAGTCTTTGTTGTAAAGACAATGTAAAACCACAGAGACCATACCAAAACTGGCAATCCAGTGGCTGAAGACCCACTCACATTGTAAGGTGTCTTCATTCATGCACGTGTAAAGGCTGCTCTCAATCCTCTCTGAAGTTATGCACTGTCTTGGTGCATCACTGAGGGAACCCTTGTAACACATCACACTAAGTATTTTTATTATAGTGTATGAGTAAAGCTAATATTATGAACTCCCTGTATGACACAGTTCCTTTCATCACTAAGCTACCAAGATTATACTTTCGTGAGTATTGAATAGAATATAAAATCCATCAAACTTCTGTTGGAGGGGAGGGGAAATTGTCATGGTAGTTTCATATGAGAGATCTGTCTTGGTCTTTATTTCTACCTTGTCTTTAAAACTTTGTGCTCTTTCATTTGGGGGGAAGTAGATAAAGTTTCTGTGTCTCTTCTGAACCATGTGTTAAGTCTTAGTGGTTAAGAAATGAATTTTATTTCACGCATCTGTTCTTTTATGTACAAATGCCCCCATCTTTATTTTCTGTTTTCCTAAGTTCATACACAAAGGTGTTCCATTGTACACTGAATTACCACATGTCTGTGGAACTGTAAGATCCTGGATCAGCATCACTACCCCAAATCAATATCATTTCTATCCAGTTCTTAAAGGAAAATAGATTAGAGCCTTTTTGGGGGTTATTTATATACATATGAGTATGTTTTTATTGCTATGTATAAAAATAAAATCACACTGAGAATAGTTGTTTTCACTTCAAATTGAGCCTTCCTGTGTTTCAAGCAGAACTATGTCAGCTTCCACATTAGTGCATTTGAGTCTTTTATCAGTTTGGGGCTTTGCTGTAGCAAGCCTTTTTTCTTTTTTGCATTTTTTTCCTTCTTTTTGCCTTTTTCTTTTTCTTTTTCCAAAGCAGCATTTAGAAATGGTATTGAGAAGAGGCTTATTAGCAGCTGGTCCTGCTAAATAACCTCTTTGCTGACCTGGGAAGGCAGATGGAAAGGGTTCATTTGTAGTTACAGATCTCGCATGGGAATCTTTGAGGATAGCTCATGTTGAGAAGATTAGCACTGTCCTTCACGTGCAGGTCACTTGTTATGACCACTGTTCCTTGCAGCACAGGGTGTGGGAACATTCCCAGTGTCAGGCAAGACACCGGGAAAGGGTCAAATGCAGCCTTTGATCTATCCTGTGAAGGAACTGGCAGGGAAGTCATGTGAATTCAGGGAACTCCACATTTGCTTATCTATGTGTTTTCAGGTGCAAAGATGTGGAAAAAGGTTGGTGAGACTTGAGGGGTTAGACATTACTAAAAGCAACACAATTCATATGTGAGGGGGGCAGTTGGTTGCCATAAAGGAGCCAGCTGAGATGTAGAATCTGTACTTAGACTTGCTGGTGTTACGAGAGATGAGGTTCTTTAATCTTAGTTGTGATACCTTTCTTGAGGGAGTGACTGCATTCAGCTTAAGCTCTGCCACCTCTCTCTGACTGCATTCAGCTTAAGCTCTGCCACCTCTCTCTGACTGCATTCAGCTTAAGCTCTGCCACCGCTCTCTGACTGCATNTGCCACCTCTCTCTGACTGCATGCAGCTTAAGCTCTGCCACCTCTCTCTGACTGCATGCAGCTTAAGCTCTGCCACCTCTCTCTGACTGCATGCAGCTTAAGCTCTGCCACCTCTCTCTGACTGCATGCAGCTTAAGCTCTGCCACCTCTCTCTGACTGCATGCAGCTTAAGCTCTGCCACCTCTCTCTGACTGCATGCAGCTTAAGCTCTGCCACCTCTCTCTGACTGCATGCAGCTTAAGCTCTGCCACCTCTCTCTGACTGCATGCAGCTTAAGCTCTGCCACCTCTCTCTGACTGCATGCAGCTTAAGCTCTGCCACCTCTCTCTGACTGCATGCAGCTTAAGCTCTGCCACCTCTCTCTGACTGCATGCAGCTTAAGCTCTGCCACCTCTCTCTGACTGCATGCAGCTTAAGCTCTGCCACCTCTCTCTGACTGCATGCAGCTTAAGCTCTGCCACCTCTCTCTGACTGCATGCAGCTTAAGCTCTGCCACCTCTCTCTGACTGCATGCAGCTTAAGCTCTGCCACCTCTCTCTGACTGCATGCAGCTTAAGCTCTGCCACCTCTCTCTGACTGCATGCAGCTTAAGCTCTGCCACCTCTCTCTGACTGCATGCAGCTTAAGCTCTGCCACCTCTCTCTGACTGCATGCAGCTTAAGCTCTGCCACCTCTCTCTGACTGCATGCAGCTTAAGCTCTGCCACCTCTCTCTGACTGCATGCAGCTTAAGCTCTGCCACCTCTCTCTGACTGCATGCAGCTTAAGCTCTGCCACCTCTCTCTGACTGCATGCAGCTTAAGCTCTGCCACCTCTCTCTGACTGCATGCAGCTTAAGCTCTGCCACCTCTCTCTGACTGCATGCAGCTTAAGCTCTGCCACCTCTCTCTGACTGCATGCAGCTTAAGCTCTGCCACCTCTCTCTGACTGCATGCAGCTTAAGCTCTGCCACCTCTCTCTGACTGCATGCAGCTTAAGCTCTGCCACCTCTCTCTGGAGCTCAGTTTCATTTGAAAACAGGCAATAGAGGTGGAGGAAAAGTTGACTTGACTGCAAATTTAAGGAATTGCTAAGTTTGAACTTAACTCTGTTTTTTTTTTTTTTTTAAATTAAATTAATCCCCAGGTACTTTCTCCAGCAGCTGAGAGCTCACAAGTGTAGCATGAGAGCATTGATATTTTTTTTATATATATTTTTTTCTTTTTTTTTTTTTTTTTAGAATGTAGTCTAGTGTGTCATTTCTGCTGCTCATTCTGATATAAAACCTCAAACCATTAACCTGTTCTGAACTCTGTAAGGACATGTGATGACAAAAATGATTTGGAAATGTCCATTGCAGCAGGCAGCGTAAACAGGACCAGAACTCTTTTTCAGCTTGGTGTCTCGCTGCCTTTTTCAACTTGCAGTCCGTCTGAAACTTCTATACAAATGTGTATACGTTGCTTATTTGATCACTTCAGAACTTGAACTGGAGAAATTGATCTGTGTGAAATTTTTTTTTCCCCCCTTAAAAAGCTGCTAAAAGGATTTCAGCAGTGCTGTATTTCTGAAAACTCAGCGACCACCTTTGCGTTCCCTCCTCCTGTTTTATATTGTGTGCTGCGTGCTCGGCAAGAAAAGACATTTTCCCCTTGGAAGAGCAGTTGCCTTCCTGCCAGTGTCTACAGTGAAATAACATTAAAAAGAAATACAAGTACACATGTATTAGAGAGTGAATGGTTCCTTTTATTACTGCTAGCCATTTATTAAAAAGGAGATGGTTCTAGTTTAATTAACCCAGTTGAGAGTAGCAGATGGGGCAGAATGTCTTGCAGCGATAAGACAATTCAGAAATGGCACCAGATGTTGGAAGCTGTCCCTGGTGGTGTTTGAGTGCAGCACAGATGTTCCAGTCCCACCTGGCTAGTTTCTAAGCACTGCAGGCTAAGCAGCTGTGATGTAACCTATATAATGTACGCATAACACTAAAAGCAAAATAATTGAACTGCTGCAGCTTCTTCTAAGGGTGGGGCTGCTTGGAGGTGAAATCTTTGAGGACAAAGAAATAAGGTCAGCTTCTTGGCTTTCTCAGGTCAGTGGAGTTCCTACTTGAAGCCAGTACAAATGACAACAGGATGCTTTATATCTTTGGTTTTTTGTAAACTGTTAATTTTGTTTATTTTTTAAAAAAAAGGCTTTCCAATCTGATTCTTAAATCTTCGGGTTTTATACATTGGCTCTATTTTTTTTTTTTTTTTAGTGGAAAATTTTTACTATGCTGTATTCATAAGTTAATAATTCATATGCTGTATACAAATGTCTGGCTGGAAAACTTAATGTTCCTGCTGTAAAAAGGAAGCAAACTTATAAAAAAATGAACACAAATGCA
Source organism: Semnornis frantzii (assembly GCA_013399775.1). Taxonomy (NCBI): domain Eukaryota; kingdom Metazoa; phylum Chordata; class Aves; order Piciformes; family Ramphastidae; genus Semnornis; species Semnornis frantzii. Next base: position 8,217 of record VWYK01014682.1, on the reverse strand, counting down.
AGCTCTGTCCTTGAAATCCCAATTCAAGATCCTTGCAGAATCATTCATGCTTTAAGTAACACAAAAACTAAATATAAGGCGACATGTAATTTTTCATAGTAAGCATAATAAATTAACTTTTATACAATAAGAATGTTTGGTGCTTATATATTACAGTTCCAAAGTTTTCACTTTACAAAACTGCCAAACTAGCAGCATCCCTTGCTAGGAAAAACTTGTTAACCTTTTAAGTCTTTCTAAATTTAATTTTTAGAGATAGCAGAAACTTGTCTTCTAGATAGAAATAGAAAATGGCAAAATAGAAGCACAGAGTTGTCAAGGCTGGAAAGGACCTCAAGGATCACCTAGCTCCAATCCCCCTGCCGTGGGCAGGGTCACCTCACACTAGATCAGGTTGCTCAGAGCCCCATTCAGTCTGGCCTTAAAAATCTTCATGGATGGGGCTTCTGCCAGCTCTCTGGGCAATCTGTTCCAGTATCTTCTCACCATCAAGGTGCTTCCTCCTAACATCCAAGTTGAATCTATTCACTTCTGGTTTTGCTCCATTCCTAGTCCTATCCTCCTTGACATCCTATAATGTCCCCCATCAGCTCTCTTGTAGGCCCTCTTAACATACTGGAAGGCCACAATAAGGTCTCCCCAGAGCCTTCTCTTCTCCAGACTGAACAGCTCCAGCTGTCTCAGCCTGTCTCCATAGGAGAGGTGCTCCTGCCCTCTGGTCACCTTCGTGCCCCTTCTCTGCACACTCTGTGAGGAGCTGGAAATAATTCAGTTTAGTGGTGCCTAGGCTTGTAAAGATGTAGTATGGTGATGAACAGGAAAAAAGAAGTTGGCAGAACCAATAACTGCAAGCTAATCAATAAACCAGAATCTTCTCTTCAGGAATCCCATATGCAGTGGTTGCATTGGATCTTTGCAGCAGCATTTGTCTTCCTTCTGTTTCTAGGTGGATCAGCTGACCCATTTGGAGGATTTGCTGATTTTAGTTCAGCTGCTGCTTCAGCAAGTTTCCCAGCATCTCAAGGTAGGATTAATTTACAGATTGAAATGCTGTTTATGGGCACAGAGAGGGGAAGTGATGCCACATGGCATTACTCAAAGTCACTTCCCTTTCCAGGGCAAACTACTTATAACAAGTGTTATAGTAAGGAAGTTAATTGCTGTCTGGCACAACACATGGCTTATTGGAGCTGAAACTTTTAATGAATTTTATTTCAGACAAATGTTAGTGGGAGTTGCAAATATCCCTGTTCATCTAATGATATAAGCATATAATAAGAGTTAAAGCATATAATAAAAGCTAAATCATAGCTCCAAGTCTAATTCAAAACACACTGAGGTAAGATGTGAGTCCTAGAGTGGAAGAGTGCAACCTGAAATAAACACATGGGTCTAAGTGCTGGCTGGTCAACTGAAAAAAGAACCCATCACATCCCACCTTTGCAGATCAGGGTAAGGTGTTATTTTAGTTAGAGTTCTACAGCAGTGAGCTCTGCAAGATGGCAGTATTTGTGTTTCCAAAATGATTGGAAAATTGGCTGTCGAGATAGGACCACTCAGATGATTAACCATCATAGTCTCTTCCTCACGTTTTATGTAAGGTTATTCAACTATTTTATTTGCAATAAAGTCATTTTTCTGATGCTACATTTAACAGTTTGCAAGCTTTGCAGGTACAGGTAGGTATTTATTAAAAAAAAAAGTTAGCTCCTCTGGTGGGACAGACTCATATGAAGGGCTTGATAGTCTGGTTTTCTTGCTTATGATAATGCTCTGAACTGCAAATTTGCTAGAAGGGATTTATGCTGCTTTTTATGGTTTCCAGATAAGTGCAGAGGATTCAGATTGGTCTTAGGAGTTTAATGATATGGGCAGGGCAGTAAATTAAATGGGTAAGTTGAACAAAGTTGAAAGATGAGATCATGTTCAATGAAAAATAGCAGCCTGCCTGTAATAGGAGAATAAGAGTACCTGAAGCTGATCTGGGCTTCCACCCATCTCCTAAGACTTACCAAAACCCAAAAGTCTCTAATTACTTAGTCATCATTATATTGCCTTTGTTAGGTGGCATAATGAGTGGAGTCTGAGATAGGCTGTTTCAGAAGCTTCCAAAGATGCCTGGGTTACTATTGGAAGGCCTCCTGTATTGGAGGGGAATTTAATCAAGTTATGTGCTCCACACACCTTGCCAATGGCTTTTGCAGTTGTTTATGTCCCTTTGTGGGGATGGGGCTGACTAACACTTTGTTTTAGCTTGGCTAAATAAGTTTGTTACAGTCTCTTTTCCTTTTAGAGAAGCCTGTTAAATTAAAGATCTCCAGACCTCACTGAAGTCAGGCACGAACAAGTGCCTACTAATCACGAGAGCAAAATTTCAGTAATGCTTGTTGGCCCAGCACTCAATTGTGTCCTGGTTGCATGGCATGCTGTTTAGAGCTGTCATGTATCCATACAGCTGGCTGAGTGCATGTGCAGTCACTTTGCATGCCAGCATACAAGCTGTTATGTAGCCATGGCCACAGTCTGAAAAACATTTTCCCTTAAAACGGAACTGAAAAAACAAGCGTACTGGGAAGCTACTTAGAGCAATCAGCTTCCTTCTGGTGGAGTGTTTTTAGGACCCTATGGTGCCACTCAGACAGGACAATGCTTCAAACAGTCGTGGAGTGGAGAGAGCTGGCTGTCTTTTCTGAAGTGAATTTGGGCAGCAGTGGTGTTTGACTGGGGTCTCTCAGCAGGGCTGTAGGATTAAGTCTAGAATAAGAACAGGACAGAAAAGAGGTTGAACAGCAAACCTACCTGCAAGCCAGCTTTTAGTCAGTGTGTCAGTCTCCCTTTATTTTGCTGTGTTATACTGGACATGGATTAGTTAAATCACCTTTAATGTGCTTGCTAGGAAAGAGCAACTCTGGTTTTTATACAGACTTTCTTAGTCAAAACGAAGTTGTTTTGCAAACACAAAGCTGCCTACTATGCAAATAATTTGTGTGTTAATATAGTCTAAACTGATACAATCCTTTATCTGCATTAACATGATTAATCTGTTCCAATCACCATTATGCAAGGGACAAGGAGTCCTGTGAAATGATTAATCATTCCTGAACAGCGTAAGCCCCTCTAGGAATCTTTTCCTTCTTGATTAATCATCTTTGAAGTTCCACCGAAGGGGCAAAACCTTATCCCTTTTTACCCCCACTTCCATTATTGGCACTCAGTGCACAGGTCTGAGCGTAGAAGCAGCACACTCAGCATTTACTTATCTATCAGGAATATTTAAAGTAGGTTTTAATTTTTAATATGTAATACTAATTGAAACATTCTAATATAGCCCCTCTTTGTGAGGGAGATCAAAGCAAATGTTCTAGCAAGGCCCAAAGCTAATGAATATTGGTCTGCTTCGTGCACTGAAGTTGTTGGCATGACTTGGATTTTATGAACAGATTTACTCTCCTGCTATTCTTTAAATTCTAATGTATAGGTAAAGGTAGAGATGACTAAAGGTTGAAAGTGTATATTGATGGTAATTACTTACATGGAGTGTAAAAAAAACTACGATTACCTTCTGAGCGAGTAGAGGAATTGCTATGATTGGCCAGCACAGAACTAGCCACTGTGTAGGTTAGGAAGTGGAAACTGGCACTGGATTCATCTACCTCAGCTTTGACTTGTTTGAGTCTTCATTCACTCATCAAAAGAAATTCAAGGCTTGTCTGAACTGTTCATTAGAGTTTATTTCATATGGCAGTGACATTGCTCGAAACTTAGCTGAGATACCGAAAGTCCATCAGTGCTGTAATCAGAGCTGACCTGTACAGTCGTCCAATCTTGCAACAAGATTGACTTTATAGCAATGAGAGCTGTTTAAATGGTGTTGCTTTATTTTTAGTGTCTCCTGTAGCTGCTTCAGTAATCGCTCTTGTGCAGTAACCCTTTGCTCATTAATAGAAAAACGTGCTTTTAAGGGAGATAACATCTCCCGTTTGACTCAAAGGTTATGACACAGTTTCTGTTCACTGGTTTATGTCTCTGGACATCTGGGATCCTGAAATAGGCTCCCTTGCAATTGTCCACAGACAGTTTCTACCCTTAGACTCCTCACAGTAAGATACAGGGAGGGCTGTAAGTTGCTGTTTTGATTTAAATGCTTGTCTGCAAAAACCCTGGTATAGTGAAGTGAAACAACTCCTAAGTGATAAACTGGAGCAAAGCTTNATTTCTGCTTCAAACCAAGGCATTTAGTTCAGGAATCAAATTTAGAAAAGCTAATGTTTTACATGAGCCCTTCATGGGATGGGAAGAAATTATTCCTCCACCTCAAATTCTCTGCAACCTGCTTTCAAAGTTGTGGGGTTTTATTTCTCACAGCATTGTTTTATACAAAGAGCTACTAATTCTATATAACCAAATTTTGAAGTCATTGCCTTTGATATATTGTGATGGAATTTGTTTTATCAAGTGACTCCTTCCTGGGAACTGTTCTCTCTGCAAATGTCAGAGTGCTGAGATAAAAAACTGTTAAATATTATCAAAGTTCTAGGTGGTGTTTTGACTACAGCCTCCCATCTGTGCCCGTTATCTTCCTGTTGTATTTCAGCTAAAGAAAACCTGTCCCTGCTTGTCTTGCCTCCACAGGTGACATGCTATGAAACATTCTTCTACTTTCTGTGCATGGGTGTTTCATATTTCCTTTGCTACCTTGTTAAAATTGTTGGAATATTCATGAGGGGGAATGATGTCCAGATGGAGGTTCTACCTGCAGATGTTAATCCGGACGGACACAGATCAGCTCTCATTTGTTTCAGTTCATGGAATATGGCATTTGCTCAGTGCCTTTCTCTGAATCTTCTGCCTTTCTTCTGTCTTCCTTCTGCCCACACTGTTGTCTTTCAGGTACAGCAACAAGTGGAAATGGAGACTTTGGTGACTGGAGTGCCTTCAACCAAGCTTCTCCTTGTCCCAGTGCTTCATCTGGAGAGCTCTTCAGCGGCACGACACAGCAGCAAGCTCTGGAGCTCTTCAGTAGCTCCCAACCAACTTCTGGCCAACCTCCTGCTGCTTCAAATTCTACTGATCTTTTTGATCTAATGGGCCCCTCTCAGACAACCATGACCTACTCACTAAGTATGAATTCCGCTATGATGAACTCCAGTGCTATGGGCGTCAGTTTACCCATGTCAAGGTCACAGGTATGCTGCTATTTGTGCCGTTTGCTAATGACCCTTCTCAGTTCATCTTTTGCTTTCTCCTTAATCACAACGATGAAAATTAATCCTTTCCAGTCCTGCAATCCATACCTGATGACTCAGATGTTGTGACCAATGTATTTTAAGAATGTTTTGTCTAGAAATGTTTGAGTAGCCTCCTACAAAGAGAAGGTGTCAAATGCTCTTGGAAAGCCTCCCTTTTTAGACACTGGTCATGAGAAGGTCTTTGTTCTATGAAAGGTTGCTGTTTTGTTGGGGGAGGAAGCTGATAAGATGCTAAAGCCTTCCTCTGTAGAACGTGCAGTCAAAACTTGACTGCAGATGATCACTGTCATTCCACATCCACTCCCATTCAGGCTGATTTGGGAGCCTGATGCTAGCTTACAAAATACTCTTACCCCATTCTAGTGGTGTAGCAGCATGTGACGGCACTGCTGCGGAAGAGACGAAGTTCAGGGCTAGAAATCTCATTTGCCATAACACTTCTTTTAGTTCTGACTCCTCTTGGTAAATTGTTTCAAGTGGATCCCAACAAAGCTTCTCTTTTTCAGCCTCTGCAAAGTGTGAACACTATGATGCCGAAGCCTAACCCTCTTTACAATGCAAGCACAGAGATGGTCCAGAAGAATGCAAGCAAGACTCTACCCTCAACTTGGTCAGATCCCAGTGTAAATATCAGTTTGGACAATTTAGTACCTGGGATGCAACCTTCCAAACCTCAGCAACCAACGCTTAATACCATGATGCAGCAACAAAGTGAGTGATTATTGCCCTGCTTTGCATGCATGCTGAGCCCTGCATGTGTTCAGCAGCTTGTCCTGGAGATGGAGTATTCTGTCAGTTGCTGTTTTCCTACCTTTAGTCCTAACTGGTTCTTAAACTACTGCAATGGTTCTGACACAACTGTCAGTTTCTAAATAGAGCCTGACATGCTAGGAGGTTGTGTCAGTGCATGCTTTATACTGTGGGGCTTGCACCACTGCTTTGTCTTGATTTCAGGCTTCCTGGTCTCCAGAAGGTGCATAGCAGCATCTATTGTTACAAAATGCTGTCCAAACTTTCTACAAAAGTTCTGTGTCTCCACACAGAAAAGGGGGAAAAGACCAAAAGAGCTACAGCTTTGGCCATCATGCCTCTGTTCACAGCAGCTGCCACATAAGTTTCCTAAAAATACTTGAGCACCTTCAGCATCAGCTTCTGATTACTGATTTTTGTGTCCTGTTCTTCTGGCAGATATGCAACAACCCATGAATGTCATGACTCAAAACTTTGCAGCCGTGAACCTCAGTCCTCAGCCTAACATGATGCCTGTTCGACCCCAGACAAGCCCATTGATGGGAGGACCCATGCCTGTGGGGATGGGAATGCCCACTGTGATGTCAGGTACGATGGGAATGACCTCCATGGGACCTACACCTATGATGAACCAAGGAATGATGGGAATGAACATGAACATGGGAGTGCCAGCTACAGGAATGGGTTTGACAGGCACAATAGGAATGGGGGTACCAAATATCGCTATGACCTCTCTGACTCCTGGGACTGTACAACCCAAGCAAGATGCCTTTGCAAACTTTGCCAATTTTAGCAAATAAAGATTGTAAAATAAAATTAAATTAAATAAAAAGAAAACAAATGGGCAGACTGAATGAAGGATTTTTAGCTGCACAAATATCGCTGGGGAAAGGACGGAAAACACTGATCAATACTTTCTTTTTTTTTTTTTTCTTTATCAGTTAAATTGTCTACATAAAGAACCAAAAGCTATTTTCTAAGTGTTGAAATAACTGATGTTCAGATTCTGGAGAGGTGAAAGGTTCTTCTAAGGAACATGTCAGATGATTTTGCAAAACAATTTGTATTGAGACCATCAGAAAAAAAATCCCAACCTTTCCTATGTAGAAGAACCAATTTTAACTTTGAGACTTGACAGAAGACTGAAATTGGGGGTTGGGTAAAAATGTTTGAATCTAATTTTATACTTTTTTTTTTTCTTGAAGAGCTTGACTTTCTTTTCCCCCTCTCCCTTGATCGCTTTGTCATAATTGGATCATTCCTTTTACTACCACTGAATCCACAGTTCAAGTCACTCAAGTACTATGATCAGTTTTTTATAAGAATATATATTTTTGTCCAAAAATGGCTTACATATGTGATTATGGCTAATTCAAAGGGACCTGGAATGTGTATATATACTTTTGCTAATGTTCCAGCCACACTGCTATATTACCCAAATTTTTATTGNTTATCCAAATTTTTATTGTGAAAATCCCCTCTCAGCAATTTGGTGATAACAGATTTTTGGGGTCTTAAGATGCTTCAATCCAGTGCAAGTCTGGGAGATGCTTTATCCAAGACTGCTGGAAGGTTTCCTTTCAGAAAACCCCAGAGTATGCACTTTCCTGCAGTTCTTTTTACAGTGGCACTTGGCATCCTTTGTACCACCAGTATCTCGATGGAGCCACTGGTTCAGGCCATCAGCAGAAGTCAAAAAGCAAAAATAGATTTGCAGCATTACAAAAACTACCAACAACAAGGGGAATTACACTTCAGTTATGTAACTCTATAACCCTGCCTAATCCAGCAGCATTGGGTCTTAGCTTTTATACAACATTGGATGATTCTTTTGTGTAAATATGGCATTAGCAGCTGTGGAATCCAATAGAGGACTTAAAAAAAAAATCTATATATTAATAAAGGAAGCCTGTAGCAGTCAAAGATTTTAATGATTTACTGAAAACAAGAATGAGTTGGGGGTTTTTTGGGGGGGGTGTTTGTTTTTTCTTCTGTAATTCTGCATTTAAGTTCACATGAATTATGATTCTAGGATCTGGAATACAAAGACCTTATATTCACAAGCTGGGAATATCGTTAAGAATAAGCACTATACTATAGGTATGAAATTTATTGCCTCCCTTTTTTCTTACGTTGAATTTCCTTTTTTTTTTATTATTAAATTGATAAAACTTTGTTTCCATTGTATTCATAATGTTCTGTTATACATAACATTAAA
>VWYK01014680.1:21424-32866 GCA_013399775.1 Semnornis frantzii | reverse complement strand
GGGACACATTCCACTAAACCAGGCTGCTCAGGGCCCTTGCCCAACCTGGTCTTGAACATCTCCACAGAAGGGACATCCACAGCCTCCCTGACCAACCTGTTCCAGTGTCTCCCCACCCTCACTCTAAAGAATTTCTTCCTGATCTCCAGTCTAAATCTCCCCTCTCCCAGTTTCAAACCATTGCCTCTTGGCCTAGCACTACAAATCCTTGTAAAAAGTCCCTCCCCAGCTTTCTTGTAGTCCCTTCAGATACAGAAAGTCTCTAGTGCTCTGAGAGCAGTGAAGGCATGAGCTAGTATCTCATCTGATGCCTTGACAGAAGATATAACTGGTAAAGGGTATTCATACAAATATTTCAAGTTTCTTTTTCCAGAGAAGTTTGGTTTGCACTATTTGGACAAAATCTTAAAAGGAAAATGTTTTGGTTTTTTTTTTTTTAAATAATAAATTTGTACATAAATGCTCAGATGACCTCAACTTTTCTCCTACCTTACCTAGAGGACAGCTACTGCAAACTTTAAAGCTTTGGACAATTCACTAGGATAAAAAAAATAGCTTTAAAGAGACAAGCCAGGATATTCTGATTTAAGTCCCTCTGGTCATGGGGGTATTTACAAAATATCTTTTGAAGAAATAACTCTTTTTTTTTTAATTTATTTTGAAAGGGAAATGAGAATCCTTGCATCAAGGGATCTGAAATGCAAGAAGCACAGAGCACAAATCATAGAACTCTGTAATGGTTTGGGTTGGAAGGGACTTTAAAGATCATCTGGTGAGAAACCAAACATCTGCCTTTTTTTTTTTTTTTTAAATGGAAGAGGGAAATCAAACTGCAACAGCAAAGCCAAAGCAAGCACACAACTGCCATGAAGCAAGGCTTGTAGGTGGGAAAGGAGCTGGGAAACATAGCATCTTAAGGAAATCATTATTGAGAAAGCAACTGTCAGAGTTTCTCAAGGAGTCTGACTGAGAGAGGGTGCTGCAGCACTGTCTGTCTGAGGCTGGATAAAATTAGGTTATGTAAAATAAGATTCTCTGTCTCTCACTTCCTTCCAAACTTCTACTAGGACAAGGAAGCTCTCTATTTAGAAAGGAGAGACTCTGGCAGCCCAATTTCTATTCTAATAATATGTCTTCACCACACAGATGCACCTGAACATCCAGTTTTGCTTAGCAGTCATCACTAAACCTCCCTCATTTACAAGGACTCTGCCATCAAGGATGCTTTATGACACAGCCTTGCCACTTCTCCTTGAAAGCCCACATCCTGGCATGTTTCATCTCAGTACTGACAGTAATGGCATGGATGGAATATCTTACTCTCAAAAAAAATACAATAGTGAAAGCCCCAGTTCAGGCCATCCATCAGTGGGCTAACTTGGTGCAGTCTCAGTGAGTGACACTTGTAGTGATAGGATGAAGGGCAAGGGTTTGAAATCAGAGAGGAGGAGATTCATATTGGATGTTAGGAATAAGTTCTGCACCATGAGGGTTGTGGAACACTGAAACAGTTTGCCCAAGAAAATAGTTGAGAACCCATACCTGGAGATATTCAAGATACCTAGGTTCTGAGCAACCTAGTCTAGTGGAGGATGTCCAACTCACTGCAAGGGGGTTGGACTAGATGACCTTTGGTTGAACCTTCAACTCAAACCATTCTAGGACTTTGTACACCATCCAGAAGTGTCCAGCTGGATGGGGTTCACTTTTTAGGGCACAGCACCTCTGTCACCCCACACATGCTGCTTTACCAATGTTCCTAAATGTAGACACAGCCAGTTTATGGAAGAACACATCTGATTCTCTATTTTGTGGCACAGGGAGAGAGACAAGAAAGCCCTAAAACACTGCAAATAATATTTGAAATCTGTTCCCTTGTGTTTCCATGGAACCTCCTCTGGTCCAGCCTGCACCCACTGGGCATCAATGAGCAGAGCAAAGGACTCCATCCTCCTGATATTCATCCTTTACATATTTATAAACATTAATGAGGTCACCTCTCAGTCACCTCCAAGCTAAAGAGTGCCAGCTCCCTCAGCCTTTCCTAAGAAGGAAGATGTTCCACTCCTTCCAGCATCTTTGCAGCTCTGCACTGAACTCCTCAAAGTAGTTCCAAGGTCCTTCTTGAAATAAGGGGCTCAGAACGAGATACAATATTCCAGATGTGGTTTCAGCAGGGCAGAGTAGAGGGGAAGGAGAACCTCTCCTAACCTACTAACCCCAGGATACCATTGGCCTTCTTGGCCACAGGGCATATTACTGGCTTGTGAGCATCCTATCCACCAGGACCTGCAGGTCTCTCAAGGCTGTGCTGCTCTCCAACAGATCACTTATCCAAAACTGATCTACTCATGTTGAACTTAGATGCTTCTTCTCTTGTTAATTAAGGATGTTTAAGCACCTATTGTTATATTTCATAAGGGTGTCTAGCAACAGGACTAGGGGGAATGGTTTTAAATTGAGGGAGAGGAGAGTTAGGTGGGATCTTAGGAAGAGGTTCTTCAGTGTGAGGGTGGTGAGACTCTGGAATAAGTTCCCCAGGGAGGTTGTGGATTCCTCCTTTCTGGAGNGCACACCCCCAGCTCCCTCAGCCTCTCCTCACAGGGCTGTGCTCCAGGCCCCTCCCCAGCCTTGCTGCCCTTCTCTGAACACCTTCCAGCACCTCAACATCTCTCTTGAATTGAGGGGCCCAGAACTGGACACAGGACTCAAGGTGTGGCCTGCCCAGTGCTGAGCACAGGGGCAGAATAACCTCCCTTGTCCTGCTGGCCACACTGTTCCTGATCCAGGCCAGGATGCCATTGGCTCTCCTTCCCACCTGGGCACACTGCTGCCTCATGTTCAGCTACTATGTACCAGCACCCCCAGGTCCCTCTCTGCCTGGCTGCTCTCCAGCCACTCTGTCCCCAGCCTGTAGCACTGCAGGGGGTTGTTGTGGCCAAAGGGTATAACCCTGCACTTAGCCTTGTTAAATCTCATCCCATTGGCCTATTTCCACCCATCCAGCCTGTCCAGGTCCCTCTGCAGAGACCTCCTACCCTCCAACAGATCCACTCTTGCCCCTAACTTGGTGTCATCTGCAAACTTACTGACAATGGACTCAATCCCCTGGTCCAGATCATCAGTAAAGATATTGAACAGGATTTGGCCTGTTCAAGGCCAGACTGGACAAGGCCTTGGGTAACCTGATCTAGTTGAAAGCTGTCCCTGCCCATGGCAGGGGGATTTGGAGGAGATGATCTCTGAAGTCTCTTCCAATGTAAGCCATTCTAAGATGATGACAGCAGGAGCATGTTTATTGGAAGACACTTCATTTTTCACGGGCTTCGGTAGCACTGAAGATCATCCTCCACAACCAAAAGGACAGCCCAGACTCTCATTTCCTCCCACAAATTAGGAGAGAGCAAAGAATAGTATTTTCTGTTTGTTGTAAAATTTACCTTCAAAATTTTGTAAGGTAAAAAAGGAGGGAAAAAACTAAAACCAAGCACACCAAACCAGTGCTTTCTTAAACAAGTAAGGCAGATGTGATTTCCTAGTTTCAAGGTTAAATGACATTTAGGAGTGTGGAATACCATAACTGGATTTATATAGTTATCCAAGGAACACATGTTGAACAGGTAAACCAATCCAAACTGGCTAATTTTGGACAAAACCAGGGATTTGTGCTGTGCAAAGAAAGGGAAGAGAGAGGTTAAATGCAACACACATGCTTCCAGTGTTGCCAGAATCAGCCACAGTAGTTAAATCATCCTCAGACAGACTTTCATTGCATTTCCAAGTCTCATGCTGTCAGCATTTGGAGACAGCTGTACTGAATTAGTAATGCTGGGAGCATGCACTGCTTTTCAGAACTCAGATTGAGCTGAATCTCAGCTGAGAGCTGTCATCTTCAAGAAATCACTTTGCTTATTAAGCTTATGTATCAGCAAACCAAAGCATTTCTATGAATGGCTCAGCCTGTGTACTGGAAAGTCTAATGAAAACAATATTCAATAAATAAAATTAAGGTTAAATGATTTGGACAGATCTGATTTCTCAAAAATCCTTTGTGGAAGCAGCATCAAACTGCACAAATAAGCCATTCCCTTTCAAAGTCTCAAGAAAATATCATTTAGCTTTGCAAATGTTGCCTCAATTGCTGGTAAAACCAAAGCAAAAAGAAAAACAGAGCCAGTCCCTACCATGTATTTTCTGCATATTGGGGAACAATGAAAGGATTCAAAATTGCCCTTAAAAAAAACCCAAAGCTTTGAATACTGAACTAATTTCTATTCAAATACATGCCACTGAGAATTTCTCTTCTGCTCTCCCCACGCTGTATCCAGTTATCTTAAAAAATCCAAGTGCACACATCCTTGCCCTGAAAAGTCCCTCAGGATATCATGACTTAAGCTGTGGTTTAATTAGCTGGGAGGGATAGTTAAAAATACAGTGAGGCTGCTTTCTACTTAGGGATCATATTTGTTGGACAGCTGGCCAAAATCCAGGAAAAGATCTTTAAGAAGATGGTTTTCCTTAGTTTCAGAGAAAGGAGAACTCAAGTTTAAAAGGTTAGTAGTGAGTGTAAAACAACAGTAAAAGGACATTTGAGAAATCAATACCATCAGTTCCACCTTCATCAGCAGTCTGTTGTTCTGTAGAAGAAGAAGGTTTGTAAGCTAAGTCACAAGGTTAAAAAAGCAAACAATGCAAGTTAAATAAAAAAAATAGAGGAGCAGGATATCATCAAGATCATTTCTATCAAAGCACTGGCAACATGTTATAAATAAACACAAGCCAGCATGAGCTGACAGAAGACAACACCACTCAAACACCCTCAATACAATTTCACCAATCCAGAAAACTGACTGAACTGAAACTTCTTTTATTTATTATTATTTTACTCCTGGACAGTAACTTATGTTACTTATTGGTTGGGTCTTCCAGCTAGGCAGTGCATGAAAAGATGCCTCCCACTGCCAATTCTGATTTGCTGGTCTGATCTCAATGCTTACAAGCAGGAACAGTTAACTGTGTGAAACAGGAAACTGTCTGAGCTCAAAATAAAAAGTGTTAAAATCTAATCTAGAACAGAACCTATTCCCTGAGAGGCTCAGAGACTGCCCACTGCATCTCCTTATCCATTAGTGGTTCAAATGCTAGCATTTTGCAGTTCTAAGGGTGTGTTGTAAAGGTTTTAGATGTAATACAGTACAGCAATAGACTACAGGTGAGGGGGTTTTGTTTTGTCTATCATCAGTCCTAGCACACTGTTACATCTACTGTGTTTAAAGGATTTGGGATTATTTCACCATTCTATGTTGCAATTCCCCTTCTGTGATGGTTTGAGACTGGCAGTGCAATGCTGTCAGGTTGTATTGCCCACGTGGCTTCTTCTCTAGCTCTTACCAAAGTAAAAAACCATCTCTGAGTCTCAGCAGCATTTCAGAGCAAACACAGATATGGTTCTTTCCCCAGGAGTTTACCCAAAGATCTGCTTGGAAGATCCAAGATAGAAAAGGATGCCCAAGTCCCTGTGGATAGCAATGCACCTGCCAGTGTTCACACACAATATTCTTTGATTTTAGCTGTGCTACTCACCAGGTTTGCTCTCTGAATCTGGAGTTACAGAGCCTCCCCACGACCACCTCTTCTGTCGTGTCTCCAGTCGCTGGTTCCGTTCCAAGGTGCGATGCATAACAGCTTCGTATCTCTCCTATCAAACATCATCTCTATGAAGCTTGTAACTATAAAGCACAGCTCTGCCAGGGGATAGAATAGCTGTTTTTATTCCCTCCCCACCCTGCATCATTTAAAATCTGCCTTACCTAGCCTGTCTGCTAACAGGCTTTTGTTGCAAAAGCTATCACACAAAGAATGTTATGGGCGATTAATGGGTTCCAACACTGCAAACGTTCTTAGGTTGAGCTAAAGGCATAGATAATCTGTTCTACTTTTTACTCAAAATAGTCAAGAGATTTCCTATTCAGGAAACAGCACTACTTACTTTCTAAAGAGGGATGAACCCCAAACTGAGCAAAAAGAATTGCTTAATCTCTAAATGATTGATATTCTGAAGCCCTTGTACAACATGAATTAATGTATTTTCAGAGAACTATACAAGGACTGAGCCAAGTCTTAGCAGAGACTGGCATTAAAAGAGGTGTGATCACAGGATGTTAGGGGTTGGAAGTGATCTTTACAGATCTGAGTCCACTCCCCCTGCCAGAGCAGGACCATAGAATCTAGTGTGGGTCACACAGAAACACGTCCAGATGAGTCTTGAAAGCCTCCACAACCTGTCTGGGAAGCCTGTTCCAGGGCTCTGTGACCCTTACAGTAAAGTCCTTCCTCATGTTGAGGTGGAACTCTCTATGCTGTACTTGACATCCATTGCCCCTTATGCTATCCCAGAGCACAAGTGAGCAGAGGCTGTCCCAGTTCCTTCCTGACCCCCAGTCCTCAGATATTTATAGACATTGATCAGATCCCCTCTCAGCTGCCTTCTCTCCAGGCTCACCAGCCCCAGGTCTCTCAGCCTTTCCTCATCAGGCAGTGCTCCAGTCCCTTCAGCAGCCTTGGAGCCCTCTATTGGACTCTCTCAAGTAGATCCCTGTCCCTCTTGAACTGGGGAGCTCAGAACTGGATGCAACATTCTAGGTGGGGCCTCACTAGGGCAGAGTACAGGGAGAGGAGAACCTCCCTTGATCAGCTGGACAGAAAGCAGAAATAGCAAGACATGAATGCAACTGCAAAAAAGACCAACTCAGCAACCACTGCTGACAGGACAGAGAGGACTCAAAGAGGCTGTCTCCAGGACTAGCAGCTGCTAATGGTGCGTGTGGAGGGAAAACTTCAGCTCTTGTGCATAAAGATGAACTGCAGCAATGTTAGACTGTTTCTTCTCAGCCAGGTCATGTGTCAACAACAGATTTCTCTTCTGGAACAGTCATACCCCAAGTGATCTTCTGAAGCAGTGTTTACTGCTGATACACTCCAGTAAGATGCCAAGGGGACTCGTTATCCAAACATTTCTCTCCCTTGAGGACACAAGGCTTTCACCTTCTTTCAACACCATTTCACAACACAAACTAAGAAAGTCATAATACATAACAGACAAAGTAAACTTGGAAGGAAGGGAAGAAGGATTCAATTCAGTGAAAGACAAATTTAGAAGCTTGTGTTTGAAATACAAGGCTTAGCTTCTCCTCTGTTAAAGAAACCTGAACTAGGGTTTACCTAAGGTGCCAGAGTACCCAGACATTATGTAATCTGTAGATGATATTTCAGAGGATCCTGCAGTGAGGTAATTCTTCAAAGTCACAGTTAAGACATAGGCTTCATTTTACAAACAACAAGAAATCAGTTATTAGCTCAAGACATCAACATAGGAAGTTGCACAGTTGTGCAGAGTAACTAGGAGAAGGCAGGTAACTTAATCCTAGCCATGGTTATTTGCTTTCAAGACTCTCTTAAGCAGAGAACAATTTTTCTCCACAGTATTTGCTGCTGCTTCTGTTTTGTCTAAGGAAGTGAGACTTGGCTGAAATACCAAACAAGAATGTTGGTGACTATGTGTGGTTTTTTATGCCCTTCTATCTATTAAATTTACAACTGTAGATGCTATTTTGCTAGCAAATATTGTCAAACTGAGATAGTTAGCTTCTTTAAAATGAGTATTTTCTAATGTTAGAGTACCAAAGTCAAATCTGTTTTCACCTTCTGGTTGAAAGCAAGATTGAAACAAGATTGTGATGCTTTCAAATATCAAGTGATGCTGTTTCCCACCTGCTGGTTTCTTCATGTACAAGGTCATTTTCCTTCAGGGACCAAGTAAAAAACAAGGCTAACACTAAACACTCCTTGGCCAAGCTTTGTCCTCCTCAATTATTCACCCTGGTAGCCACTTAAAACATATCATCCTCAAAAGTGCATGAGTAAATGTGCTGTAGGCTTAGAGGTAACACTTGGAGTGCAGAGCTAACTCTTGGGTGTAAGGGATGTTTTTTGCTTAAAGAGATGATACTGCACTGGACTGCATTCAAGGCCCACCCAAACATTTCTGCTTGTTCTCCAGCAATGCAAACTATTCCAGGAAGTTCCAATGGAATATCAATATGAACATATGCAGGAGCTGACTACAGATAAGCAAACTGTAGTTTTGCTACTGAACTCAAAAAGGGTAAAAAAAGGGTAAGAATGGTTCCAAGGGAAGAGACAGCCAGGCTTACAGGCTCTTCCTCAATGACCCACAGCATCAAAGCACATGTCTGTGTCACACCTTTTACAGTTGACATCTTGGAACCCTTTCCAAACTTGCAGGACATTTGATAGGCACTAGAAGACATACTCTTCAAAAAGCATGGCCTAGGATTATTTTCTGCTTGATGAATTTGCAGCGAGCACTGCAAACCCAACACTGCCCTGCTGGTCTATGAGCAGTCAAAGCAAAGGCAAAGAGTGGAGCAAGAAAAGTCAAGAGTGGAGTAAGAACATTCAATACACAGTTCAAAGCAAATGGTAACTACACTGATAACAATTCTATAACAGCCTAATACAGGATGCTAAATTGTCATTTAGAAGAACTGAAAGAATGTGAGCCTCTCAGGCGAGAAAGCAAGGCACAGAATTAAGGAAAAGTCTCTGATCTGTCACCCATGTTGATTTACAAAGAATCTACAAAGTGCACCAAAAGGAATCTAAAAATATGGGGTGAGGTTTCAGCTCCTGTGAGAAATAACTAGTGGCCAAACAGCAGCCTCAGCTCTAGCTAAAGCCAGACCTGGGATGGGGAAGGAGGATATGTGGACACAGGCCACTATACAGACATGGAAAATATTTATGTTGCAATACATTCACCATTTCTGTACCTTTCTATTTCACACCACTTCAGAGCATGGTAATGTAGGAATACAACACAGGAGTTTCTTTAAAATTACAGAACTTTGAGGTGTGGTACCTTTTCCTCCTCTATTTTTTGCTTTCTCTTTTCTTCTACTGCTGCCCTCCGTTGCTCCTCTTTCTGCTTCTGTTCTTTTAGCTTTCTCTGCCTTTCTTCTAACTGTTTTTCATACTGGAGTTTTGCTTTTCTCTCCTTTTCCAGGATCTGTGTCTCTTTGGCAGCTGTAAATTTTTAAGAAAAACAGAAAGTAAAGCTACTCGTTGACATCAAAACACAAGTTTCAGGCGAGAGGCTATCGAGAAAAAACATCACTACTTAAAAACACACAGCAAGATTAGCTTGCAGAGCTGGATGACATTGCACATGATGACAGAGGAGTTTTTAATTCTGCCCCAGGTTAGGCTGGAATTAGAACCTTTCCTGCCATTAGATTTTACTGTCTAGACAGGAATGTCAGGATATGCATATAGCCTGTGTCAAGCATACACTTTTCTTGCCATCATAACAGCAGGTTGAGTTATCAAAAGGCAGAATTTCCTATGTTGTGACTTTTTTCATTGTTTATTTTTAAACAAGAGATAATGAAAAGATTTAAAACACCAAGTGATAAGCTGGGGAAAGCTCATGGTTACTCCATCTGAGTTCAAAATAGTTGTGTCACTACTGTCTGCAGCTTTCACCTCGCTGTGTGCAGACTGACAGGAAGCTTCAAGTCCTGTGACCAAATGTAGGTGGCTGCATACACAGTGGAAATATTTTCCATGGCTAGACAGATGAAATGAGCTGAGAGGCCAGATAATTACACCTAGTCAGCATAGAGTATGGTGTGCTCTAAAAAGTGAGCCCCATCCACCTGAGCATTTCACCAACCATCAGCTCTTCTGGATGATGTACAGAATCACAGAATGGTTGGAAATGACTTAGAAAGGTCACCTAGTCCTAATCCCCTTGCAGTGATCAGGTTGCTCAAAGCCATTCTGATCCTGACCTTGAATATCTCCAAGCACAGGGCCTCAACTACCTCCCTGGACAACCTGTTCCAGCGTTCCACCACCCTCACGGTGCAGAACTTGTTCCTAACATCCAATCTAAATCTCCTCTTCTTTAATTTCAAACCCTTGCCCCTCATCCTATAACTACAAACTTTTGAAAACAGTCCCTCTGCAGCCTTCTTGTAGCCCCTTTCAGATACTGGAAGGCCACTATCAGGTCTCCCTGGAGCCTTATCTTCAGGCTGAACCCCAGCTCCTGGGGTCTTTGTGGCATCTACACACAAGACCCTCAAAATGCTTCTGAGCTGTGTCCTAATCCTATCTCTGTGTGTGTTAGGGTAACAGAATCCTTTCTGTTGCTGTGTGTCTCTGTTCTTATGTTAAGACACAACAGGCCAGAGAGACAGCACTCCTCACAATCTGGGAGACCAAGCAGATCTGCAGGGCATGCCATGGCCCTTTCACTCTCGCTGCACATACATGCACTGATTCACATCACAGCATAAAGCTGGGCAAGAGTTTTATGTTCTTCTCTAGGCCTCAGATTCCTTGCTGAGATAAAGTGTATGGTGCTGACACTTCAAGCCAGGATCCATGTCAGAGTGCTAGGAAACAAGGGAAGCAGTGTTCACAGAAGAAAAGCCATTCAGCTAGCTAAAGCTTTCCTGGTTTTCTCTGAATCGGTATTCCCCAAACTTCAGCCTTCAAGGAGACAGGAAGCAGCTCTAAGCAAAACAATTTTACTTGCAGGATTGCTTTTTGCTGAGGCTTTCAGTAAGAAATTGGCTTAATTCGCCTGGTGGTCACTAAGAAATGGAAGGTCAGAAGCTAAAAGTTTCTGGCAAGTTTGCTTCTCTAATACTCCTCTTTTTAGGTTCACAGATAGTCTGTGATGCAAGACCAAGTGCAGACCTTCTCAAGATGAGAAAAGGGGACTGAGTAAGATATTCCTTTCTCACAAACAGGTTAGGAAATGGCATTTTGATAGAGACATGAAAATACCATGTTGCTTTTCTCGCTCTTCTCTACGCTCCCTGGCCAGCCTTTGTCTTTCTTCTGTTCTCAGAGTGGAGCCATCTATCACTGTCAGAAAAAAAAAATTCAAGAGGCACAACTGTGAGTTATCTTAAATATTCAAAGTCAAAAGCCTTTAATATCAAATACAACTTCTTGAGAGATACACATTATCACCAAAGCACTGCATGCACTACATATCTTTAATGAATAAACATAGGAAGCTAAATTCCCTCCTTTTTCCTCCTTTCCATTCCCTCCCAGCAATCAATCCCCACTTTTTTTAATAGGTGCAGCAGAAAGCAAAAAAAGTATTAAAAAGGCCATGGCCTACAGTCAAAAGAAAGCCTGAGCACAAGTCAGATGCATGAGAACAGATCCTTACTACAAATTCAGCTCTGATTCTCACTCTTGTTAATTCCTCTGATCAAGAATTACAAGAACCTAGGGAAATGTGCTGGTTTGAGCTAATTGGAATATTTTAATAGAGAAAATTATACTGTAGGCTGTGAAGGAAAACAATGGTGATGTCTACTTCACTCATAGGCTTGC
>VWYK01014680.1:9674-21319 GCA_013399775.1 Semnornis frantzii | reverse complement strand
AGCTTCATCTCTTAACTTCCAGCTGGCTGAGAATCTACTCTGGGTCATTTCAAAGTGTGGGGGGGCAAGGAACTCCCAAACCATCACAGGAAAGAATCTGAGGACAGATAGCTCAGCCACTGTGTGCCAAATTCAAAGTGCTGCAGAATAGCCAGACTTCAGCTTAGCAGAACCAACACTGCTCAAGTCCTTGCAGGTAGAAAAACCTGAATTTCATCAAGAAATGAGATGGTAACCTGAGCAGAGCACTGAAAAAAGAAATATCACTTCTTTGTTGTTAGGCCTCACTGGAAAGGTAAAACAGTTTAATCAACTGAACTCTAAGAGACTTAGGAGCAAAAGTCTGTCATTAAAATCAGACCTTCAACAAATCTACCAACCATCTACCAGATGCTTTATGCTCTGATGCTCCTTAAAGAGCACCAAACTTTGACTTAAAAGATGTTTTATTCATTCCCCAATAACACCCTCTTGTGAGCCCAGTACTTCATTAAGAACAATGACCAATAATTATACCTGGTTTAGTGGCTGTCTTTATATTTATTGAGGCCTGGACTGCAAGAGGGCTCATGCCACTTTGGATTCTTCTTTCTTCTGCTATGGCTTGGGCTGCAGCAACTGTGAAAAAGAATGATTACATATCAACATAAGTTCTACAACCCAAATACATAAAATTCTATTTGGGGTTACAGAGTCTTTTATTAAATAACTAACTTGGGACTAATCAATTTGTAAGAAGGAAAAAAAACCCTGTTGAATGAGACACAGCACAGCTTGTCTTTAGAAAAATTACATTTACAATATGTTCAGGTTGAGAGAGTTGGGTTTGTTCAGTTTGGAAAAGAGAAGGCTACAGAGGTTACTTGGAGCAGCCTCCCAGTAACTGAGGGAGGCTACAGGAAAGCTCAGGGAAGGGACTTCTGACCAATGCATGGAGAGACAGGATGAGAAGCAGTGGCTTCAAACTGGAAGAAGCTGGATTCAGATTAGATACTAGGAAGAATTTCCCCACAAAGGTGCTGAGGCACTGGAATAGGTTGCCCAGAGAAGTCATGGAGGCTCCAAGCCTGGCAGCATTCCAAGGCCAGGTTGTATGTGACCTTGAATAACCTGGGCTAGAAAGGTGTCCCTGCCCAAGGCAGGGGAGTTGGAACTGGTTCATCTTTAAGGTCCTTTCCAACCCAAACCAGTCTGTGATGTTTTAAAATTGTGTATTGCAAAGGATTAGAGAGTTTAAACAAAGAGATACATTAAATATATTTTCTAGGAAAAAAAAAAGAATATTTATCACAATTATCAGTCTGAATTAATAATAAAACCTCTGTGCTACCACACATGCACCTGCAGGCTGAGCACATACATGTAACACTCATACTCAGGTAAGACCAAAGCAGGTTTAGGAAGACATTTCATTATTTCATTACATGAAGCAGGAAGTGAGTTTGCTGAATAAACCAAATTACTAAGGGCTGCTTACAGTGTACTGGACCTTTAAAGAGAAATTTTAATCACGAATTAAGACTCCAAACCAGTAATTTCAGTATTTGTGTAAAGACTCCTTCACCTTATTCAAGTTTCACCAAGTGAGTAGAGTGACTTGCAGGACTATGACTCCCAGCTGCTCACACAGAAATTAAATGCTTGCAATATTCGTGGTGCTAAATAACAAAAGCCATTAATAAGTCAGGAAGAGTAATTTACTGTATTACTTTGCTCAGATTTGCTTTATTTTGGTATCAGCTTAGAGGTTGGAAGGCACCTCCAGAGGTCATCCAGTCCAACCCCCTTAGCCAAAAGCAGAGTTGCCTAAGGTAGTCCTTACAAGAATGCATCCAGGTGGGTTTTGGAAGTCTCCAGAGGAGACTCCACAACCTTTCCAGGCAGCCTGCTCCAGGGCTGTTATCATCACTGTAGAGAAGATTTTCCTCGTGTTGAGGTGAAACCTTCTCTGTTCCAGTTAGTATCCACTGCTCCTTGGCTTATTGCTGCTGACCACCAAAAAGAGCTTGGCCCCCTCCATGTGACACCCACCCCTCAGCTATTGATAGACATTGCTCAGATCTCTCAGCCTTCTCTTCTCCAGACCAAACAGCTCCAGGGTTCTCAGTCTCTCTTCACAGGGAAGATGCTCAAGTCCCCCACTCATTCTCAGGGCTCTCTGCTGGACTCTCTCCAGCAGGTCCCTGTCTCTCCTGAAATGGGGAGCCTAAAACCGGACACAGTATTCCACGTGTGGACTCCCTAGGGCAGAGCATAGGGGGAGAATAATATCCCTGCTGGCCACACTTTTCCTGATGCCCCCCAGGATGCGCCTTGCTCTCTTGGTCACAAGGGCCCATTGTTGGCTCATGCAGAACTTGCTGCCCACCAGCACTCCAAGGTCTTTCTGCACAGAGATGCTTTCCAGCAGTGCAGCCCCAACCTGTGCCAGTACCTGTTGTTGCTCCTCCCCAGATCCAGGACTCTGCAGTTGTCCTCATTGAACTTCAAGTGATTTCATTTCAACTCATCACCCTTTAGGGTGTGAAATGCTCCAGGGAAATCAGGCTGGGTAACCTGTAAGACAGCACTACCCCATTTTCTTGCACAGCTTTGAACAGGAGAATCCTTACAGAAGTGCCACCTTGTTCTCACCTTGGCTGGCCAATATGGGGAGATCAACCTGGTTCTTACAGAACAGCAAGGGCACAAATGGTGCAATCAAGAAGACATGAGAAAGCACATGCCTGAAAAGCAATCCACAGAAGTAATACCTAACATGCCCTGCTTTCAAGGGGGAATAGTAGAATTTGGTGCTACACTTAAAAAAAAAAGCTGCCAGCTTTGTCAATGATCTCAGGCTTCCCTTTAATAGAGTAGTGCAGAATGCAAAAGAGGAAGGAAGAGTCTCCCTCTTCTCCATGCATTGCCATGACAACTAGTTGTGTTATGGTAATAACCCTCCCCAAGGCTGTGCCCAAGAACAATCACCTCAAAGTGTTTAATCCCATGTGATGCCAGTGATAAATGCCCATTACAATACTTATTCAGCAATTCTAAATTGTCACCCGCAGCTGTTGCTACGTCTTGAATTAATTTTTCATTGCAGCACCAAACAAAAGTCTTCCTCAGTTCCATCCCATACATCTTCTGAGGACCCTTTCTAACAAACCAGATACTCACTGACATGGTAAGATTACCAATTGGTAAAGAGAACAGCTCAAAAAGAGTTCACTCTGTAGTAAGCAAGCTCAAAAAGGGCTCACTATGCAGACCACGAGTCAGTCAAAAAGCTGATTTTGTACACTGCTACATGGCACACAGATGGGAATTGAGCCCCAAAATTCACTAAGTGCAGAACAGAAAAACTGGCCTCAAAACCACCAGATGTGAAAACAGCCTGAGGAAAACCAATCCACTACAGTTTTTTTCTGAGAGCAAAAATATGCAGCCAGGGCACTGATATCAAACGATGCCTTTGCAGATCACAAAGCCTGAAGGAATAGAATCTTCTTCAAATACTATTTAAAGTTAAGTGAAATATAGAGGCCCAGATGCATCTTTTCTTCAGCCTCCATCAGCAAGGGAGGAGAAGACAGAAGGTGTCCAAGCAGACAGAGCCAATTCAGAAATGAACCCAACTGAATAATTAAGCCTGGTGTAGGTGTAGTGTGAAATTAAGACCGACAGTGGAACTTTGCCTCAACTCTCAAAAGTTCAAACATCCAAATTTCTGTAACAAAATTATAGTAAACAGCAAGCTGCAATTCAAACAGGTACAACATTCAGCTTATTTTACTTGCAGGAGCAGTTTATTATTAGATATCTTGCTGAACAAGACAATCATAATGGATGTAGGGGATTGTGGCTTTACTTATTCATTTAAAAATAAACAAACACTTGAATTATGCTCATGATTAGAAAGCACTCATTAAAAAAATATGTCATAGCTAGAAAGCAATTAGTTCATCTTAACTAATTAAGGTTGCAAAAAATTACTTGGGAGGTTCTGTAGAAGGGGAAAGTAGGTTATAGGAACAGTTCAGCCTGAAAAGGACACAGAGGTGAAGAAAAAGGTCTACAAATAGCCAAAGGATTTTTTTATATGCCAATTAAAATATTTACATTCACTGCTCACTGCTTCATCGTTTGCACAGAAACCTCCTACTTAAAGAGATTTGAAAGTGGCAGACTTCAGGCCCCTGGGAGTGTTCTGTGTTACACAGAAGCAATCCATTTAGCTAGCAGAAAGCTAGAATTTAAAGAAGGGACTTGAACAAAGAGTTATTAAAAGGGGAACAAACATCATATTAGATGCATCCCTGTGTGAGCCAAATTTCACTAAGTCTCAAGTCAACAGACAGGTTTAGCAGTCCTTGTCAATTGTGATTTCCAAATTCCACATTCTACTACAGTAAGAGAAGACAAATTACATTCTGCTGCACCCTGCAACCTTTAAAAAACAACAAAGATTTTATCTGGCTTTAATATGATAAACAAACCCCCTTTTTAAAACTCATTTAAACATTCTTTAGCATGTCTGAATCGTTTGGGGTCTGCTTTTCCATAATGAAGGTAGCAGTCTGCTATGGAGCAAAGCTTCAGTGGAATGAATTTTCCACAAAAATTTAACCATCTCTGTAAAGTAAGGAATTAATCAGGATACCCTGGAATGGGAAATCAGTCAATCATGTCACTATAACCTATGCCATGTGCTGGATTCCCAAGGGGTGTCTTCATCAACATACCCAGCAAACTTCCTGAAGAAGACAAATTCTCTTAGAGGCAAATTAAAGCTCATCTCTATTCAGAGCTTCCCCTCCCACAGCAGTCACACTGAAGGCTTTCATGACTGTAATTTGTGAACAGCATTATGGGTGTGCTTATTTTACATAGCTCTACCTTTAAATCCTCAAAGCTAAAATTAATCAAAGTACATGCTACACATGTGGCCAATAACATTTGCATTCATGCATAATAAAATAGGATTACTGGGAACATACAATTGTTAAGGTGATTTGGGAAGCACTTTTCCTGCTGCACCCCTGTCACTGTGTCTGGCCAGATGTATCATGGATAACCCAAACCAAGGGAATCTCCAGAAAGGTGCCAGAAAAAGCCAGCTCTCCCAGTTTCACCTCCCAGCTCCCTTGTAGGGTGGTACTTCCCTTCACTGGTCAGGTTTCCAACATGCCCCGAAGAGACCAGTGCTAAAAATAAAACTCAAGTTCTATTTCAATCCTTGCACTGAGTTAATACCCTTGGTCCTTGCCAAGACTGTCAAAGGACCAATGCAGTTGCTGTTCTTAATAAACCTCATTAGGGACTGAAGTGGTTCCATCCCTTTACCTTAGTGAGGTTTAGAGCTTCCACTCCATCACCTCTGCTGCTATCTGTGACTTGGCCAGAGACTGCCCCATGCACTCCAGTGCCAGACCAGAAAAGAGAGCAGAATGTGCTGACACTTGCAGCAAACAGACTCATCTCATTAGGAAAAGATCAAGTCCAATCTTAGAGCCAGAGAATCAGTCAGGGTTGGAAGGGACCACAAGGATCAACTAGTTCCAACCCCCCTGCCATGGGCAGGGACACCTCACACTAGATCAGGCTGTCTAGAGCCTCATCCAGCCTGACCCTGAACACCTCCAGGGATGGAGCTTTGACCACCTCCCTGGGCAACCTGTTCCAGGGTCTCACCACTCTCATGCTGAAGAACTTCTTCCTATCATCCAGTCTGAATCTACCCTATCTTCAACCCAACACCACCATGGTCATTAAACCATGTCCCAAAGTGCCATGTCCACACGTTTCCTGAACACCTTCAGGGATGGTGACTCCATCATCTCCCTGGACAGCCTGTTCTAATGCCTGACCACTCTTGCAGAAAAGACATTTTTCCTAAGATCCAGCCCAAACCTACCCTGGTGCAACTGGAGGCCATTTCCTCTTGCCTATCACTTGACACTTGGGAGAAGAGACCTGCCCCCATCTCACACCAACCAGCCCTAAGACAGCTGCACAGAGCAACGAGGTCATTCTTACCCTTCTGATTCTTATAACCCAGCACATAAAAAAGCAATCCCAGGCTGAGCCTTTGAAACAAAAGTTGGGAGGTCTCCTGAAGGTTAAGCATTTTTACAAGCATAAAGTGTTCTCATACAAGTTTAACAAGAAGCCAGTAAGCTTCCATAAACCGGAAGTGAACTTCCCAGCAAAGTAGCTCTGATTTTATACCAATCTGTGTCAAACCTGCTAGATGCCATTTTTGTCTTGCTCCACCACAGGTAGCCATTGTTTGTCTAGCAGATTATAATCCCTCCCAGCAACACTGTTCAAATCCTTATTCTTTTAATCACTTCTGTGCTTTCAAGGAAAGGCAAGGGAAATCAGCATCTGAGATTGAGATTTCTGCACAGTGCTTTGTAAGCTGATTTCCACATGCTAATTAACACAGGTTAAGACAAATGGACACAAGATGTTATGTTAGATGCTTTTTAAAAAAAAATCAGGTATTGGTTGTGCACCATTGTTTAAAGGACAGCAGAAGGAGGATGCACCCTCACACAGACAGGTGGACAACACAAAGTTTCTAATGAGGAACACAAGAGCCCCCTCTGTACACATTCCTCTTTTCCCTGCTTTCCCTCTTCTTACTATCTTTCCCCGTTGATCTTCACGTCCCATCTTTGGGCTGCAAGGACTGACAAGCTCCACAACCAAACATGTGAGCCTCCCAGTAGGCACCTTCTGACAGACCAGCTGGAAGGCAGATGGTTTGTCTGGGCAGTCACCAGATGGGAAGCACACAGATCTCCAGAAAGCTGTGCACGCCGTCTCTCAGCTTCAGCAGACCAGAAGAGCTTCCTGTTACTTATCCTTGTTCCAGACTATATTTGTACACTTTCATTCTATATTTATTCCCTGCACAGGATACCTATTTTGTTACCTTTATGTGCTTTCCTCCCCCTAAGCGCATTTCTGCAGCTACCATACAACAACCTGAACTTCTTCCCAATGTTCAAGGCAGTTTAGGATTTCTTCAGCTCATCACAAGTCCCAAACACCACTGAAAAGCTCCTGACAAAAGCATTCCTTTGTAGGATATGAATTAGCAGCTCCACTAGTATGTGAGGCATACCTGCAGTGATGTCTGGCTTTTACCTCTCCTTATACAGCCATGCTCAGATGAAGAGCTGGCAACATTTAAGAAGTGTATAAATTCACAAAATTAACAAAAAGCTACTTATTTCTTATAAGGAAACCTTCAAAGACGGGACTGAATTAATCTCCAAGAGATGTTACTGCAGTCATCCAGCCTAAGGCATGATCAGAGAGGCAGCAGGAAGGTTGCTAGTTCATTTGTGAGTTCATTTCTGCACATTTTTCTTGAGGGGAAGGACCTACCTAAATCAAGTTTCAACATAATACAAGCACAGAGCAAGGAATAAAACTTTGTCTTGAAAAGAATTGGCAGCCAAGTCCAAAAACTTTCTACATTCAGACATGCTTCACCACTGTCTGACAGCCACATCAGGCACCTACCACCCTTAATCCAAATGCAAGTGATAGGTGCTGCCAACCTGTCTCCTACCAACCCTTACTGATCCTTGCTGTTGCTTGCATTACCTTACTTTAATCTTGTTCACACTGCCCAGCCAAGAGTTTTACTTCTCTCTACTTAATGGGAAAAAGCAAGCGCCAGTAGAATGCTTAAGGAGGACAGAGATGTCACCAACTCTTGCAGAAGCCATCACACAGTTGGTAAGAATCAGAGGGCTGACAAGTTTAACCCACACCCTTTTCTGGAAAAAGACATTTGGCTTCACAATTTGGGAACCTCTATGAGTAAGCTATGTTACTATTCACCACCTGAAAGAATGAAGCTGAACACAGCAGCTACTCTGCTCTCATTGACTTGCTTGCTTTCTGCTACCTGCTCTTTCCCCTTTGCTACACTCTTCTTCCCCATAGCTCTTCCTCATCTTCCCAAAGAAATGCGAAAGCTTTGCATTCTGCATGACCCTCTTGGCATTTTTTTTTTTTTAAAGAACACAATCCTTCACCATGTCTCTTGATATGATAACATGATTTCTACAAAAAGGCTCTTCAAAGGGGACACTTCTCCCACTCACACTTTCCCAGCTCTCTGCAAGCTTTAATGCAACTCAGATGATTTCTCTGTTCTCCAGCTGACACTTTTCCAGCTCTCTGCAAGCTTTAATGCAACTCAGATGATTTCTCTGTTCTTCTCCAGCTGACACTTTCCCAACTCTCTGCAAACTTTAATGCAACTCAGATGATTTCTCTGTTCTCCTCTAGCTGACACTTTCCCAACTCTCTGCAAGCTTTCATGCAACTCAGGTGATTTCTCTGTTCTCCAGCTGACACTTTTCCAGCTCTCTGCAAGCTTTAATGCAACTCAGGTGATTTTTCTGTTGTTCTCCACCTGACACTTTCCCAACTCTGTGCAAGCTTTAATGCAACTCATGATCATTTCCCTGTTCTACCTGGCATTAGGTATTAATCTGTTTATTGCATTGTGCTTACTAAGCTTATCTGCACAATGACCTATCTTCAGAGCTGATGCTTCCTGCATAAAGGATATAAAAGCCTTTCAGTCCCAGCTCTGTTCTTCAGCAAACAGCCTGCATTGCTGTCTTGTTTTTGCTGTCTAGAAGCACAGTCAGTAAGACACAGCCTCAGAGAAGCCAGGCCAGGGTTTTGGAAAGGCTGGAGTGTTCATTATACTTCTCAGTGAAAAAGCAAGGCACAAAGGTATTTGTACTCTGTGGAATTCTCCACCAGAATACATCAAAGCTGCATTTTAGATGTAAAGAGAGGATTTCTGCAGTTTCTGTGGGTTGGCAACTAAAAACCCTTTCTTGCCAACTGTAAAACAAACAGGAATTGCTTTCATCTACCTTGAGTGATATATTTTAAAGCTACATTAGACACTGACTGCAATGCTGATGCAATAAACTATGACTGGAAGTCCCTTGTGAACCTTCCCAAGTCTAAAAGAAATCAGTATTTACCTGGTACTGCATGACAGAAATTCCAAAGTATTCAAAGTGACCAAATTAAAATGAAAGTTTGTGTACTAAACATGCCCTTAGACTATGAAATTTAGCAGCTACGTGACTTAAGTTAAATGTTTCTATATAGATGTGTACAGATCAAACAGTCCAAATCTGACAGAGTTAGACACAAGTTTAATAGCTGTAGAAGGCCCAAAAAGATTATCAGCATTCACTCTGCTGTACAGATCAGCTTCTTTAATAGCACTTTTTGATGCCTCAGGCTCCTGGAGTGCATTGCACACACACAAAAAATTAACCTATTTTGTTCCTCAGGTTGGACTGGCTTAAGAGATGTCACAGCAGTCCCACTTCTAAGCTACTCAAAACAGTTCAGCTTCTACTGAAGCTCAAGTGTCAGCAAAAGCTAGACAGACAGAAATGAGCTACTTTCTGCTTTACTCCTAACTCTTGAGCCTGCCTTAAACTCATTCTTGTCTACTCTCTTGCACAGTCACGGCAAAATGTAACCTTCTGCCCTCTCCTCTTTCACATCTGTTTTCCTCATTGCACGATTTCTTTTTTTTTTTTTTTCCCCCCTCCATATTGCACTATCCCCAACACTGGAAAACAGCTAACTTCCAACCAGTACTTCCCCCCTTTCCTGAGCAGCCTGGTGTCTTTTGCTTGCTGGAAGCCACGTTCTTGTAAATGCTTTTGTCCCCTTGTTTGCAGGCTGGCTATTGTTTAATACACTCAGCCCAAACAATGCCACCAACGAACACAGCCTGGAATTAGAGTCACAACTAACAGACAAACCCTGTGAAAAACACCATTTGGAGCCTTCTTTAGATGGCAGGATAATAGTTCCTTTACACCACAGCAGTGAAAACTTACTGCTTTTGCCTTTTACACTTGATGAATTACTTATGGCAACTTTAGAACTCATTCAAACACCCTCTCTGCTTCAGAGGAAGAGGATTGTGTTGGCATCTATACACAAGAGAGCAGCCTCCAGGCTCAAATCAAATCTCTTAATAGGACTGGACACCAGAGTAGTGCTGTAAGACACTGACAGGTCTGCAGCATGTCTAATGCAGCCAATCCACTAGCTAAAACAGAACAAAGTGGTGCAAGATGTAAAGGGAATTCAACTGCAAGCTTCCATAAACTATATGCTTAACTAAACTAATTAAAACAAAACTGAAAGCTCTGAGGCATTCCACTACAAGTAAGTGCAGCAAAGTAAGCACACATCATCCCCTGTCTCAAAGAGCTCAAAGAATGGGCAAATGAAAGGTGACAAATGGGTGTTAAAAAAGGGCAATACAGTAAAAGAGACTGTAGTTTTGCTTAACTCATTACCTCCTGGTAGAAAGTGAGTAAGGTGACCACACTGAGCTGAGCTGGACATGATCATTGTTGTTTTTTAATGTCAAGAACACAACTTACAGATCTATCATTGATCCACACTGTGCTGTAAAAATAGTGCTCCTTTCATCAAATCTCTTGACCAAACTAAACAGATAATAAACTCTCAAATGAATAAATGTGTTCTGTTAAATTATGGTCTTCAAGTATAAAGTTCAACACAGGATTTCTATATTCTTGCCTGTCTCTCTCTTGAGAGAGGAATTTTAACACTTGGAAGCATTAAAACACTTGCCCACAGAAGGCTATTCACAGCATCTTTGCTCCCTTCCAAGATTCAGGTCAATGCATTTAAACAGCAGAGGGTGTCTGTACGTTAAGAGCCAGTTAAGTACTCATAAAACAGGATCTGAACAGTTCCCTGTGAATTATGATGGCAAACAGAGGTATTCTGAGCAGGGTTAACGGTAACTGTCTGCTTCAAAGGCAACTTCATCTGTGGATCCTTTATCTGGAAAGAAGGTCCAAAGTGATGAGGAAAAAAAAAATGTAGAAGAAAACAAATATCAAGCAACCAGGCCAGCAACTGCTTGTGCTCATTTATGAACACCACAGGGCTATAGGGTGGATGGCTGAGGCATTATGCAGGGCAGCTGAGGCTTCTCCGTCAAACAAAAATCACTTTGAGCAACATTTGATTTTTCCTCCATGAATCCCACACCCCAAACAACTTAATCACCAGTGTGTGGAACAGTTCTAATATTAGCCAGGAAAGCATATCATTAATTAAGAATTACTTGGTTGCAAGCAGCCTAACTGGAAACTAAATGGTGGTAATTTATTTGTGACAGAGCAGGAATTAGAAGCCCTGTGACATAACGAGTAATCTGGTGAGGCACACTCACAGAAGCTATTAAAATGGCACATGCAGAATTTTACTTGTCAGGGAATCCCTTCATAACAGGACTGCAAGCATCTCCAATTATTTAAGTTCAAAGGCAGCCAGCAGCATTTAACACCCCTATGCTTAAGACAAACCCATCTATCTTTCATTTCACTGTAACCCAGTGCTTTTCTTCTTAACTCTCTGATCACATTTAAGAACTAAGAACTACTAATAGCAAAGAAGTACTTTAAATATTCCTATCTGCTTTCTTTTTTTGGAAAACACAAGGATAAAAAGAAGCAGCAGTCCTTAACTCTAGTCATAATTTAAGGCTAGTTAGAGATAGCACAAGCCACAGTGTCTCTGGGCTGTCACTATTAGTTACTAACCTT
>VWYK01014675.1:0-10616 GCA_013399775.1 Semnornis frantzii | reverse complement strand
AAGTTCCAAGGCTTTCACTTTCAGTACTGGAGTCTCTTCTCCTCTTTAAGTAAGCAAAACTTTCCATGATGCTGATGTAGCAACCTGCACATGGTGAGCAGGACTCTGCCTTTACCTGTTGTTAGCACAAGCTCTTGATAAAGCTTAATCTGTAGAACTGCAGCTATTAATGAACCTACAAGTGGGTGAGGGTCGCTGTGTGGACTAAATATGGTCTGAAGTTCAACAGGATTTAGGATAGACTGGCCCCTCCGTGGCAGTGGTTGGATTTGTGCATGTCCTCAGAAGCAGTGCAGGTGCCATGGGCTGCTTCCCATCCCCCAGTGCATCTCTTGTGGAAAGATTTAATGCCATTTAATGCTTCTCTACTAAAGTGAGTCTTGGGTACAAGCATTGCTTCATTAAAAGGAGGTGTTTGGGTTTGGTTTTTTTTTTTTCCTTCAGTAACACATTCATAGATTTGTTTTGGCTGGAAAAGACCTCTAAGATCCTCAAGCCAAACCATCAGCAAGCAAGGATAATGAGGAGCTCAGGGCTTTGATAGGTTAAAAGTGGCCAAATCAAGTGCAAACTCTATTTTCCTCAGCACATTCTTAATTGTCTTTAACATGTGGTGTGCTGTAAAGTGCATTAATAACAAACCCCAATTATTATAACAACATTGTGGTCTGCAAGTCAGCAACAGGAGTGGAGAAATGTTAAATATGTGTAGCTCAGTGCAGTGGGAAGTTACTTTGGTGATGGTGATGTTTGGGGTTTCCTGGCTGCTCTTGGGTTTGTAAATTCAAGCTTTATGTTTATTTCATTTTTCAGAAGGGGCTTTATTGTTTCAGGATTTTCAGTGGGTAAGTCAAAGATGCTCACTTTGTTTCAGCAGCTCTCTGCTTCGAAAAGCAATCCCCACGTATTCCATATGAAATGTTTCATTATTTTTGTCTTAGGGAACTCTTAACTTGATTTGCACGGCTGGTAGGGAGTAATCTCCTGTTATTGCCAGTGATAAAAGTTGTGCAGGCCAGATGGTGTCTTCACTTGCAATTTGACACAACCTTCTCATAAGCAGCTCTTCAGGTGAAGAAGTTGCTGTGATGTCAGCAGGACTGATGTACTGCTGGGGCTGAATGTTGAGTATCTCCTTCTTTAGCACCTGAAATACTCTGTCATGGGGTGAGAGAGAAACTCATCACTGTGCTGCTCAGTCTGCGCTCAGCCTCTTTAGTGAGGCCTCACAGACTGTTAACCACTCTCCTCTTTAGCCTCTAATTCCCCCAATAAATTCCTGTGGACAGGAAGGGCTGCATGATGAGAAGGTTGCTGTGGTTGGTTTGGGGGTTTGCTTTTGCTTTTTGTATTTGGACAAATTTTCTCAGCAGCACTGGGTGTGGTTATCTTGATCTGGGGTCTTTTCCAACCAAAATGATTCTATGTTCCATGACTTTGACCCCAGAAGGATCTGTAGAACAGGGCTGGTGAGGAGCAGCTGAGGGAGCTTGCGGGTGTTTAATGCGGAGAAGAGGAGGCTGAGGGGAGACCTCATTGCTCTCTACAAATCCCTGAAAAGAGGTTGGAGCTATATAGAGATTGGGATTTTCTTGCTCATAACAAATGAGAGGATGAGAAGAGATGACTTGGAGTTGCACCAGTGGAAGTTTAGGTTGGACATTACAGGAAACTTCTTCCCTGAAAAGGTTCCCAAACACTGGAACCAGCTCCCCAGGGAGACAGTTGAATTCCCATCCCTGGAAAGGTTTCGAAGAGGCAGATATGTGGTGCTGAGGGGACATGGTTTTGCCCCAGCCTTGATAGAGCTAGAGAATGGTTGGATTCAATGATCTTAAAGGTCTTATCCAGCCAACTCTGATTCTATGACTTCACCCAACCATAACAGTATAATTTGCTGGGGAGAGGAAATGGCAAATATTGTGTGTTTATTCCTAGCTGCTGTTGCAATAAAGCAAACCAAAGGGTAGCAGTGCCTGAGGTGAGGAACTGCGCAAGCACTGAGAGCTGCACCTGTGCCTTCTGCTAGCTGGTTGTGAAGCCAGAAAGTTGAGATGTGCCCAGTGGAAAGGTGATCCTGGAGATCACCTATGCATGAAGTAGGACACAAGCTAACAGATGAGAAGCAAAGGAGGAGGGGGAGTGTTCAAGTGAGAAGATACTCTTGTCCCTTCTGCTGACTGAGCTGGAAGTAGCCTGGGCCAGTATCCAGCAGGACATTCCTCAGTGCAAACTTCTCTTGCCAGTGGAGGCATCAGAAAATGTAAAGAAGTGTAAGGAAGGAGGGAGTAAAAGCATCTCTGAGATTGCACTTGCTTTCTGTATGCCTTTTCTTATTTTGCTTTCATTGATTGCTCCCTCCCTGGAGGTGTTCAAGGGCAGGTTGGACGAGGCCTTGAGTGACCTGTACTAGTGGGAGGTGTCCCTGCCTATGGCAGGGGGTTGGAACTGGATGATCCTTGAGGTCCCTTCCAACCTTACCATTCTGTGATTCTATGATGCAGTTGTGCCCAAGGCGTTGCTGGGTGGTGGGAAGTTCAGATCACCCACAGCAACATCAATGCTCTGACTATCATAAAAAGCTTGGCTTTTTCATCACTATTCTCCTGGCCAACCACTCACCTTGATCATCTGGGAGTTTTTATCAGGTAGAAGGTAAAAAATCAAAACAAAATTAAACAAACCAAACCAAAACCCAAACCAACCCAACCAAAAAAACCAGCAAAAAGAAAAAAAAAAAAAAAAAAGGAAAAAAAAAAAAAAAAGAAAAAAAAAAAAAAGAAAGGTGGAGGTGAATTTATAAGAAAGGTTTCTGAATGATTTGAGGGAATCTGATGTTCTGCTTTTCCATGTTTTTTTTAACTTGGAACTAGGTTAGTCCTAGTGACTAGGAAACCTTGAGTAAGTCAAACATACCCCAGGCAGATGCCATTGGTTCTGTGTGGTCTGGAATAGAAGGAAGCCAGCCTGAGTGCTGGAGGTGCCTCTCCTCCACTGCAGGTGTGTTTGCTTGCCAGGAAGACAAAGGTGGACAATGTGCTGGAATAAGGAATCATGCCTGAAGCAGCAGATGGAGTCTATCCCTTTTTTGGGGTGTAGCTGTGCTATTCCCTTTGCTTGTGTTGGCCCCTTACAGGAATGTGCCTCTTTGAACTGGACCCAAAACACCAGGGGGAAAAAAGTGCAAGGATTTTTACATTAGTGGAATGTGGATTCCTGAAACTCCTAAAATTGAGAGTGCTGTTAAACAATTTGGCCTCAGAAGTCAATGATTAGAAATTGGTCAAGTTTCTACCTTTTTTTTTGGGGGGGGGAGGGTTTGCTGCAAAGATGTCTGTGTTGGATCTAAGGCATGAAGTGATCCTGTCTGTCAGATTGTTTCTTCTTGATTCATAGATGCATAGAATGGTGTAAGTTAGAAGGGACCTCGAAGTTCCAACCCCCTTGCCATAGACAGGGACACCTTCCACTAGGTGGATAAGAAGAGCATGCAGTGATAAAAGGATTTAAAATTGGGGGGAGGGTGAGGGTGTCACTATGACATCTTCTGGGCAGTTGGGACACTGGCGTCCATACTTCCAAATGAGGTGGGAGGGAGGTCGAGCTGAAGCAAGAGTTGAGCTCAGCATAGGTGAGAGGGACACAGCAGTTTCTTGGGCTACATTAGTTTCTCCAGTAGCAAAATCAGATCAGCTAGCAAGCATTTTACCCAGCACCACAGTCAGCCTATCACCTACTGGAGCTATGCTGCCCAGGACAAGGAACAAATAAAGATTCACAGCTAAACTAGAGGTTTGGAACATCTGTCTGGATGAAGCTGAAAATATTTAGGTTGCAAGTAATTGCTTGTTGGCTCTTCCTTCAGAGCCACAAGAGAGCATTCGTCTTGATTAAAGACTACTTGCAGGTATTTCCTCTTTGCCAGGATGCTAGGGAGTGTTATCTATGGCTGTTGCTTTTTAATACTGAAGGAGCAAATCTGTCAGTGTTGTGCAGCCATTATTCAAGTTCTGCTAGAGGACCTGTAGACATGGTCCTTTTTTTTTTTAATGTCACTATCATTTATTTTTTTCATATGTGGGTTACAAATCACTATATTAAATAAATTAAACTACTTATTCAAGCTGAAAAGCCTTTAAAGCTCTTAGGAGGTGGCAGAAGAGCTTTGGATTTTTGGAGGGGTTTGTTGTATTTAGAGTCTAACCTGGGCTAAAGTAGGTAGCCTTAATTAAAACTGATGTTAGTCTTGCTTAAAACTAATCTTAAGACTTAGCCAATACACAAACAAGGAGTAAAGTTTCATACAAATTCAATTTAAATACATTAAACTGATTGAAAGCAGCAGGAAAGCTCGTGGTACAAAGATAATTGTAGCAGGGTGTGATGGTGGAGTAGATTCTGCTTTAGGGTAGTTTAAAGTAACAAAGTGCACCTTGAGGTGCTGTTCCCTTTTAGGAACTTTTATGCCCTCAGAAATGAAACTACCTTAGTAGAAACCCATCTGTTTTCTTGTGCACGGATTAAATTGCCTGGAAGTGCTCCTGGTTTTCCTGTGCATCCAAAACGGGCTGATGCAGGGCTGGTAGGTGGTGTTGCATGCAGCCATGGTGGTGTTTGGGCAAGGTCAGCTGTGTCTCCTATGCCATCAGCACTGGTTAGGCTGCACCTTAAGTACTGTGTCCAGTTCTGGTCCCTTCTGTTTAAGACAAACATTGAGATGCTCAAACATGTCCAGAGAAGGGCACTAAGGCTGGTGAGGGGGCTGGAGCACAGCCCTGTGAGGAGCAGCTGGGGGTGCTCAGCCTAGAGAAGAGGAGGCTCAGGACAGACCTCATTGCTCTGAAGGGAGACCGTAGCCAGGTGGGGTTGGGCTCTTCTCCCAGCCAGAGACAAAACAAGAGGACACAGCCTCAAGCTGCTCCAGGGGAGGTTTAGAATAGATGCTAGGAAAAAAATTCTTCCCATCAAGAGTGATTGGCATTGGAATGGGCTGCCCGGGGAGGTGGTGGATTCCCCATTGCTGTGTTTCAAAAGAGGCTGAACGAGGCACTTAGTGCCATGGTTTAGTTGATTAGCTGGTGTTGGGTAATAGGTTGGACTTGATGATCTGGAAGGTCTTTTCCAAGCTGGCTTATTCTGTGTGATTCTGTGTGTGTATGACCATGGGTGCAGGCAATGGCTCTGGTATTGCTGAAGGCAAAACCATCACCACTTTTCCTGGGCTAAATCCTTTGTGGGCTGCGGCTTGGTTAAAGCAGTGTTCCCTGACTTCCTTTGGGGGTAGTGTCTCCATTCCTTCTTTCTGGAGCAGATATTATCTGGATGAGCTTTCTGAATGCTGCTGTGTAGGTGTGTGAGCCCTCCTGCTGGTGGCAAGAGCAGGGCAGGCAGGGATGAGGAGAGCAAGTGGCTGTGGAGAGCAGCAGTGGCAGCCTGCACATGTCGGAAATGTCCACGAAGATGTGGTGTGGGATTCTTTGCTGCCAGCTTTTCTTGTCCACTCCAGGGCACTCGTTTTCAGAAAGGAAGGCTGAAAATGCAGGAGTTTTGTGCAGCCAGAGATGGAAGCAAGTGACAAAACCACCCAAGTGAGCTTACTTGGAAGCTTGCCACCATTCATGGAGTGTGTCTGGGTCGCTTTCTTTTTTATTGTGAGTTACAACTCCCAAATCACTTTTCCAAATCAAACTGATTCCTGCTTTCCACTACCTCCAGTTTAATTCCTTCCTTTCAAAGATACTCATTCACAGCCTTCATGTCTTATTTATTTGGCTTTTTCTTTTTTCTTTTTTTTTCTCTTCTTCTAATCCAGTTGCTGTCTATGTCCTGTTACGTGAACAACACAGCTTTTGTCTGGGGGGGAAACAGAAGAGGTTTGTATTCCTTAGTCCTTTGACTGATGGTTCTTGAAGCACTGCTCAGGCTGGGAAGCTGCAGTTGCAGCAGCAGGCTGATTTCTGAAGACATGCAGCAGTGCATTTGCTACAGGCCTGAAGCTAGGAGCAAAGATCTACGTAAACCTTTTAGGGTAGACAAGGCAGGAACGATGAGGGCACTGTAGGAGAGGGTGCAAGGGGTAGCAGCTGATGAAGAGCTTGCTGAAAGGAGGCTCCATCACCCTTGGAGAAAGCGTTTCACAGAGACTTCCTCCAAGCACTGTCTTTGGTTTTCCTCAGTCTTCACTGTTTCCTTCCAGTCCTGTGCATCACCACAATAGCTGCCAGCAGGTACATGAGTATAAAATGTAGGGTGGAAACCCCTGGAAAATCAAGGCAGAAAGAGCAAGGTGGAACAAAGCACCTGCTCATCTTTCTTCTGTGTTTCAGGTTTAAACCAGGTACTTTGTGACCATAGAGGGGGGAAAAAAAAAGGCTTCAGACAGAACATTTGCATTCTGTTAATGTCTTGCACAGAACAATTGCTCATAAAATGATTAATATTTAAACACTGCTTTACATTTACTGCAAGGCAAGTTTGTGCTGCAGAGAGCTGCAGAGTTTTAATGGTGCAGAACTGAGAAGAAACAAAACAAACCAAAACAACCAAACAAGGAACTATAAATGTTTGAACACAGTCTTGTTGCTCTCCAAGTCATCTCTTGCCTCTTTCTAACCCAGTGACATCATTCTCCCAGCTGTTTTTAATGGGAGTTCCTGCTAAGCCTTGTGTGTATTTTTAGAAGCTGAGCAATTAGAGATGTAACAGTGCTGAGCTAGTTCAAAACACAAACTTGTGGGAGATGCAGGACTTGTAGGTTGCAGCACAAGCTGGTAAATGCCTGTGGTTCCCATCTCTCTTTATTTGGCTGCACAGCTACTGAAGCCCTGTTCCTTTAATGGCTTTCCCTTTCAAATCTCTTTCAGTAGGCTGCTTTCCATGAACATCTTGAGGTTTGCCTTTGAGCTCTTTGTGCTTTACCAGCTGCTTCTGTCAGATGGGACACAAGGGTGTCCATTGTGTTAAACCTCAAGGCTTTGTGCTTTGCAGGTGTGCAGGCTGCGGCTGGGAGAGAGTTAATTTTCTGCACAGGGGCTCTGGTTTGGGTTTGTGTGGAAAACTGTGCTGGTGGTACAGGTGTAAGCACAGTTACCAGGAGCAGAAAAGGGGCTGTTGAAACTAGTCAAAACCAGCACAGCAGGCCAGTGCTCTGATTCAGGTTGAGCTGGCTTTTTCTTTAGTGACACTCAGTGTTTTCTACCTTCAGTTGTTACAAACTGAGTTTCGTGGCCCCTTTGGGGCAGATGCAGGACATCAGGTAAATTGTTGCCTTTTTCTGGGACCTCTGTACAAGAACTTTCTTTATTTCTTTATTTACTTTTAAGATTTCAAAATAATTTCTTTTCATGGAACTTACTGGCAAGAATTGGGATATGGACAAGTGCTTCCCATGTTGTAGAAGAGCTGAGTCAAAAGGTGATCCATTAATTTAACCTGCTCTATTGAGAGGTGCCCCTGCCCATGACAAGGGGTTTGGAGCTAGGTGGCCTTTAAGATCCCTTCCAACTCAAGCCATTCTATGAACTCTGCTGCATTACTGATATCACCTTGTGCTGACCTTCCCTAACTCTGCAAAACTCAGCCTGGATTCATGTTTGAGAGCGGTGGAGTCACCCACCCTGGATATGTGTAAGGGTGGTTTGGATGTGGTGCTTAGGGCTATGGTTTAAGGTGAATCGTGTAGAGTAAGGTTCTAGGTTGGACTTGGTGATCCTGAGGGGCTTTGCCAACCTGCATGTGTCTGTGATGCTGTGTGATCCCCTAAAATGTAGGCTGAAAGAGTGCTGAGGCACTACAGCAGAGCTGTGTTGTGAGGCTGACTCCAGGCAACCTTCCCCAAGCTGCTGCAACATGGGTTTGATGGGTGGACCACCAGATGGATAAAGAAGTGGCTTGATGGCTGCACCCAAAGAGGGGCTGTCAATGGGTCTGTGTCCAAGTGGAGGCAGTGACAAGCAGAGTCCCTCAGGGAGCAGCCCTGGGAGCAGTCTTGTTCAACATCTTCATCAGTGCCATGACCAGAGGCACNCCAGAGAGCAACCAGAGCCTGGGCTGCAGCAGGAGCAGTGTGGCCAGCAGGGCAAGGGAGGTGATTCTTCCCCTTTGCTCTGCTTTGGTGAGACCCCATCTGGAGTACCATCCAGGGGCAGAAAGGTGGAAATCGTGAACAGAAATCCAAGCACCAAAAGTAATATCTTGTTGGAGCTCCATCTTCTATGTGGTCAGCAGCTGTAAGCCAAGGAGCAACAGCTACAAACTGAAACAGAGAAGGTTTCAGCTCACACAAGGAGAAACTTCTTTGGTGTGAGGGTGACAGAGCCCTGGAGCAGGCTGCCCAGAATGGTTGTGGAGTCTCCTTCTCTGGAGACTTTCCAAACCCACCTGGATGCATTCCTGTGCCAACTACCCTGGGTGATGCTGCCTGGCAGGGAGGTTGGACTGGATGATCTCTGGAGGTCCCATCCAGCCTCTAAGGTTCTGTGGTTCTGTGACAGGTTGCTCAACTACAACCAGCCCTGTTAGACCATCTGAGGTGACCTCTGCAAAATTCCAGGGGGAAACTGCTGTCTTCCTTCAACCAAATTAGAAATTCAAGCATTTGGGTTTAGAGTAGATATACCTGGATATTTAATTTTAGTATCCTCTTCCTCTCCCTTTGTGAAGGAGTAGGGACTGCTAGCTGGAGAAATACCTTAGACCAAGGGAGAAATCCCCTCTGCTGGCTGGAGAAATACCTGAGACCAAGGGAGAAATCCCCTCAGCTGGCTGGAGAAATACCTCAGACCAAAGGAGAAATCCCCTCTGCTGGCTGGAGAAATACCTGAGACCAAGGGAGAAATCCCTCTGCTGGCTGGAGAAATACCTCAGACCAGGACCTCATCTTCTCACCACAGTCAGATCTTTGGCCGAGTGGTGATTAGCTGATGTGGATGAATTGTTTTGGTGTTCAGTCAGCAGAAGCCTTTGGTTCTGCCTCTCTCTTCCCATTTTACTCATTTGGTGTCATTATAAACAGGTTATTAGTATAAATGAGGGATAATTCTTCATACTGCAACATCTGTCAAAGAAAACATTCAAGGACCAGGAGGCTGTCAAGTAATGGGAGTCCTTTCATTGCAGGAGGGATGAATGTCCTGCAGATGATGTGTGTGACTTAGCTGGGGGGGAAAGGGACAGTCTGTGTTTAATTGTGGGTTCTTTGTGTTTCTAAAGGCAAGCAGCAAGGAACAGAGAGCATGGAGATTGCTCAGGCTTTCGAGTTTGAGTCTCTGTTGCCTTAGACAATTGCCTCATGCATTCCTGTGTGAACTACCCTGGGTGATTCTGACTTGGCAGGGGGGTTGGACCGGATGATCTCTGGAGCTGCCTTCCCACCTCTGAAGTTCTATGACTGTGATTCTGTGGTGTGCTGCTTACACAGACTCTGGGGAAGAATAAAAAGGTAACACAAGAACTAGCTCCCATCTCTCGTTCTTCCAGGTTGGTGTCTCAGGGGAAGATGCTGAAGAAGATGATGGCACACTGAGAACTTCAGCAAAGTGAGCCATGTGTCCTTCCTAAAGCTGGAAAGTAGCCCCCTGCTAGGGTCATGAACCTAAGACAAGGCTTTGTGTCTCTGCTGATGTTTGGAGTAGCTGGTCTACTCCTCTTCATCTATCTGCAAGCTTGGATTGAAGAGCAACACACAGGTACAGCAAGTTTCCTTCTTCTTCTTCTTCCTCTTTCCTAATGTAATCAGTTAAAAGCTGACTGTGAAGTCCCAATGCAGATGGACAGCTGGTGGGAGTCCCCTGTCTCAGCAGCACAAAGGCATTGAGAACAGCCCTGGTTTAATTGCTACACTTCATGGGAGCGTTAAGAAATTCCTTGAGCCACATGAAGAGATGCCCCCAGCTACCTAATCTCATCCTATCAGCTTCATTTGCAGCAGCAAGTGTGGCAAAAGCATATTGTGCAATGCAGCTTTGAAACAGCTCTGCTCAGGGGTTTGTCTGTGGGGTTTGGGCACTGTGTTTTGTGGCAAAGCAGTCTGGGGAGAATTATTGCTGTGTCTTGTAGACCAAAGTGGGGTTCTAAGTGACAGTGCTCATGTGGAATCATCCCACCTTGGTTGGTTTGTTGTTTGGGGTTTTTTTTTGACTGACACAGTGTAAGATACGGGGTTTACAAGGTTTGGTTTTTTTTAGGTCTAGCATCAGACTTTTAGTTTTGTATTAAATCTGGATTAACATTGGGCCAGGATTACACTTCTGAGATGAATTTCTGTTGTGCCCCATTGAGAAGAGTTCAGTTTGCACCACACAGCTGATCTAGGCCCTTCTTTGGTTTAAACTGTAAGCAGACTGATCACCTCAGCTTCTAGTGATGCTCTGTTCACAGGAGCAGCCCAGAGATAGTCTGAAGTAACCCTCTCTGAAATATGTTCAGGGTGGATGGCAGTGAGGTCCTTACGCTCACTGTCACTGGGTGTGACCTGCAGATTCCCTTCTGTTGTGCCACATCCTTGATATTAGATATATACTTCTGGGGGGTTGGGGGGCTTTTGGGTTTGGTTGGTTTGTTCTTTTGTTGAAGGTTTTTCGTTTGGTTGGTTTAGGTTGTTTTGGTTGTTTGGTTTG
>VWYK01014674.1:2627-14043 GCA_013399775.1 Semnornis frantzii | reverse complement strand
ACTGGATGTTAGGAAGAAGTATTCATTGTGCAGGTGGTGAGACCCTGGCACAGTTTGCCCAGGGAGGTGGCTGAAGCTGCATCCCTGAAGGTATTTAAGGCCAGACTCGATGAGGCTCTAGACAGACTGATCTAGTGTGAGGTGTCCCTGCCCATGGCAAAGGGGTGGGAACTACATGAGCCTTGTGGTCCCTTCCAACCCTGACTGATTCTATGATTTTATGATCGTATATCTCTTATTCTTCTTCTTTTTGAATACTGTTACCTGCAACATGTACAAAAAAACCCCAAACCAAACCAAACAAAAAAAACCCTAAAAAAAATAATTCTGCAGTCCTGTGCCTTTTGGATGAACAGGTACACAAGACTGATGTCTTTATGAAAATGTTTACTTCCATAACTAACATCACTACCACAACTTTTCTCCTCAGTCTTATATAACAAATTAAGTTACATGTTGTCCACATTGGACAATAAAGAACATTCAGTTTTGGCTAATTTATCTCATAGTCCCACATCAAGCTATTATTTCAGTGGTTTTGTTTGCTTGGCTTTTTGTTTTTTTTAATAAGATATCAATTGTTGACATGCCAGCTGAGTAGTAAGCTTTTTATTTAGAGATGTATCTTTATGTCTTGCACTTTAATTTTTATTAAAAAAAATCCACCCTGTATTTCCATCAGAATAAGCATTGGTCTTTCTGCTATGAATTTGTGGATTTGAAGTCAGAGGAACACAACTTCCTTCCTAGTTTTCATTGGTTTGGCTTTTCGTTTTGCATTATAAAGAACCATTATACTTATTTCTTACAACCATTATCTCTTTGGAATTAATACACAAAATCTATTTATGTCTAATAACATGAGATAGAAATTGTTTATTTTCAACCATAAACAGTGTCTACTGCAAGCGTAAAATTATAAATCAAGTCTCTACAGTTAAATTTGGGGTTTTTTTTTTACTCTGATTTGGCCAGGTTTAGTGTCATTTTTATTTGTGATATCTTTATTTGTCTCAGACATCAGGAAAACAAAACAAAACAAAACAAAAACAAACAAAAAACCCAACTTATAAAAATATTCCTATATTGTCTGACACCACTGATTTGATTAATATTGGCTTTGTCTACCTAAGAGTTCTTTAACAATCATGGAGTCATTTATTTCACAGACAGGTCAAGATTCAGGTTAATTGCTTTTTTTGGAAAATTATCATTTTGCATAAATTAGTTGATAAAATGGATGCTACCAAAAACCTCTCCAGCATCACAATTTTTTTTTCATATGGAACAAGTATATGTAGAACTCAGGGATCTTTTCTCATGTTTGTGTCTACCATCTACTGAATTGCTTGGGAATAACTGTTCTACAAGTATATGAAGCTCCTTACTTATTGTGATGAAAATACAGCATAAAACCAGTTTAGGCTCATATAATAAGGGAAAGGAGACAGAAGGGAATAAAAACAGAATAATACAGATTCTTATAAGGCTAGTAAATTTACTAAAATGTTGTGTGGATCTGGAAAAGTCCCTCAGCTAGGAAAGATTTCCAGGTTGTTATTGCAAATCCTCTTTTCTTCATATCAGAACCCTATTCTCATTTGGTGGAGAGAGATTATCTTTTTTCTTCCCTCTTATAGCATCTTCTGCAAAGCTCCAGGAAAATTACAGAGAGCCATAGAGTTATGCCATATGTCACTCATAAATCCTATCTTACGTCAGGAAACACCAGTAAGTCTCGTCAAGTAAGAGCTGTCAAGAACTGAGCGACTGGGGACACCAAGCAAAGTCTCAGCCTTGGCCATCAGGCATCTCCTCACGGACAAGCTTAGGCTGGAATGTGGTTCACAGGTGGGCCCGGTTTGATGTGACCCATGGCCAAAAAGAGCAGGGGTATGGGAAGCTGAAGAATGGCCCTCCTGCAGTGTCACTGGGCCAAGGGCTGACTGCTTTGGGGAACTGAAATAGGGTCTTGGACCATGGGCAGTATAGAGGGAACCCTGGATGAGGTCGGGAAGCCATGAATGAAGGCTTTCCTCATCCCAGTCTAACAGGCTGAGCTATTGAAGCTCTGCCAAATCTTCTCTTCCTTCCTGCGTATGTGTGGACATCAGGGAGAAAACAAACAAATTAGCTTGTAGAACAACACTTCTTTCTGAAGCAGGAGGAAAAGAAGTATAGGAGATATGGTCATTACACTCAGAGAAGTCTGAGAACACAATTTACTTGTCCAACCACTTAGTAAAAGGTTTAGTGTATCAAAGCCCACAATGCTATGACAGGTGGATGTGGCACAGGTTCTTTTAAAAGATATTTCACTCCTTGGACAGATACTGAGATTAACTGGAGACATCTCAAATAGCACAAACCACCCAAGTGAATAGCACAGAAGGATCTATCTGTTCACTCATGTAAGTCATGGAAATGGAATAAGGTACAAGCAGCTGTTTCTATAGGAGGAGAGACAGCGCTTCTCTACTACTCCAAGTCATATTCTATGCCTAATTATTCACACTCCAAATATATCTG
This sequence comes from Semnornis frantzii, assembly GCA_013399775.1. Taxonomy (NCBI): domain Eukaryota; kingdom Metazoa; phylum Chordata; class Aves; order Piciformes; family Ramphastidae; genus Semnornis; species Semnornis frantzii. The sequence continues at coordinate 11,514 of VWYK01014674.1, read as the reverse complement.
TGTGGGTGCACATGAAGTAGCTTCATTTTACATTCCTGCTTTCAGTCTGGATCAGTTACATATTGTGGGATTTTGTTATTTTTAATAAACTAATTGAAGCATGTGAAAATGCAATGAGTTGTTGATGTTTGGTAGTTAGAATGGTGTGACACACAAAAAAAGAGACATTTATCTTTTTAAATAAAACTTTAAAAATGTAAGTCGAACTGAAATTTAAGAGGCATATTTGAGGACATGCAAGCAAGGCCATAGTTTGAGTTCAAGAGACATTAAGGTTGTTGGCAACTTTCTTTACAACACACACTAACATGAGAAAATCCCACCTCTGTGATTATTCAGAACTTCTTTTAATCATCAATCATCTATGTCTCTGAATACTATTTAACCCAGACATTCTAATTTTACTGAATATACATGTGGAAGGATTGGAAGTTTATGTTTAAATTATCCATCTTGGAGCAGCAGGATAATAAATAGCTCACAGAGTATTTCTTCCTGTCCTGGTAGGGCATAAATCTAGCTAAACCAGTTTGGCCACTGCCCCTCATCCTCTAGTTGCAGGGTCCAGGAGTTGGGGGGCAGACCAAACAAGAGGAGTTGGCTCCAGTAAGCCAGCCTGAAGGGTCAGCAATCCAGCATCACTGGCTCAGGTGTCTTGTGAAGCCCCAAACATGTGCCTTATTGCCTTTTTGGGAATATATGTGTAGCTCACATGAGCTCACACTTTAAATTCATTGGCCAGAACTCCTGATGCTTGTGCCTAATTGAACAGTTTAGTTTTCAAAATGTATTTAATAGGGGAATGAATTGAAAAAGCCTATCTTTCTTCCTTGACTACAATAGATCCTATGTATACCGTATCATGACCAGCACACTCAACATAAAGGAGGAAATTTGATGAGGAGGGGAGAATCTTTTGTTTAAGTTCTCTGTTTTGGTGTCTCCTCACTTCTTTTTTTCCTCTTAAGGACTGCTTTTGTGGATGTTGTGTCTGCTGCACTTTTTCTAGGCTAACTGTACTTTCCATTGACATTGGTACCAGTTTGGTTGCTTCATTAGATCTGTTTTCATATCAGTCTATTGGTCTTCTCTTCTTTTCTTTGTTCTCCTTTGCTTGGCAGGGATAGAGTCACTGCTAGAGTTTAGTCCCAGATACTGGCTAAGTGTAAACTCTTGTCTAGCAAAACTTCCTGTGTCCAAGGCATGAAAACAACAACAACAACAACAACAAACAAAAAAAACCCCAACCAACCCAGGACTGAGCAATCATACCCAAATGAACTTCCTTCTAACTATCTTTATTACACTCTCTTGGAGCCATAGATATATACATGAGTTTTAAACTGAGCTTGACCCTGAAGCCAAAACACGGCTTCAAAGAAAAATTCTTGCCTGAACTAGAGAGGTTCCAAAAGACAGTTGAGATATCTAAGGTCCTTTTAAAAATCAGTGATTTGGCCCTAAATTTGGTGTTGCACAGGAGCAGGGAAAAGCTAGTAAGAGGTATACATCAATGTTCTTTCTTGTGTATTACTCTGATCTGTGAAAATTAACGAAGGTGAAGATGGAGCAGGATCATCTTTTGTGTTGGACGTTGCAATTGTCTTAAGTGCCACTGCTATTGCTCTCATATGTGTATTACTCAAGGTATGTCCAAAAGCCAGCATTTAGTAAAAACGAATCTAATCATCTAATTATGGACATTCAAGTTTCAGTTGCCTAAACATTCGTACCCACTATATATAATCAAGAAAGTTAACAGATGTGACGCAGTATGTAGTCTACACAACAACCATAATTTTCTGAAGTACTGGCAGGAGCTGTGGTGGGATATTCTATGACATCCCAGATAACATCTTTTGTTTATATTTAGACCCCTGAATCCCAACTTTCACATCTGTTAATCATATAGGCTGCCTTTTCTTTGAGTGGAGGTGGTAGGGGTGGAAAAATCAGCATCTTCAAGGGAGGAATCTCATCAGAAAATAAATATTTGAGAGATGGAATTAATCACTGTATGTTCTTCCATCACAAACAGTAGGAAATAATATAGGTGCTAGATTGATTAAATTCCACTTTTGTCAATTTATAGGAGATATGGATAGACTAATTTCAAGAGCCAAGCCACTGATTAATTTTAAATATTTATTTTTGATGTTTTAGCTTAAGAAAGGTAAGTTGTTCCATATCTGTGATAGGATAGATAATGGAATTTATAGCTGTCATCACTAGTCTCATGCAAATTGTCTGATTTGTTCTTCTGTTAAATGCTTCTGCTAATGGTTTCCATGTCATTCCTTATAAAAAAATATTGACAAAGAATAGCATAAGCAAAAAGAATTGATCACTCACATTGAGCAGCAGAGATCATTCTCTCTTCTCTTTCACAGCAACTTACAAAGTTTGATTTTTAAATTGGTTTATACTAATCACCAAACTATAATCCCACCGATCTCAGTATATACTCTAGAAACTTCAGTTGAGTCCATTTGCTTAAAAGTGTCTAAAGCAAATATGGTATCTAAATAATACAAGTTTCCTGCCTCTTTCAATACAAATAATTACTAACAGCAGGGTTGCATCTCATTATCATCTCAATCAGATTAGTAGTTGTTGCCTCAACTGAAATGAAAAGCCTCAAGGTAAAATGCTGAGTTAATCTTTAAAAGAATCATAAAACATTAGGAATTTTACTGACTTCATGAAATCATGAAAAGACTGGAAGGTTTCATAAATTTTTCGGTTTGAACTCATTGGCTGTATATAAATGGCAAGGTCAAGTTTCAATCTTGCAAATGGCAAGAGGGTGACAAACTGAAGCACTTAGTGACTTTCCTTTTATCAGTGAAGAAATTTTCCCCTGTGCATATGTGTCTGTTTCAATCCTTCACCCAGACCCTGAGGTAGAAGTTGAGTTGGGCAAACAGAAGTGACCACAGCTCAAATGTTTCCTTGTTTAATTTTCTAATTCTTCACATGGTGGAAAGAAAATGGTGGAAAGAGCCTGACAAGAGAGATGTGGGGACAGATTAATGTCCTGTCTGGGGCAGGAGGCTTCTACCAGATGTCCATACTACATTACGTTTCTACCCTCATATAAACTTCTAGTCAGTTGCAAATAAGGTTTTCTTGAACTAAAGTGATATTGTTGCTTCAATATTGGATATTTTATTACTCTTTTCTACTTATCTGTAGTAACGCTAACAGAAGATTATTGTACTTTACAGAGTAAGTGTATCGGGTGCTCATAGCAAAGTGCCAGTGGTGGGGAGGCCAGTTCCAGCCAACTCCAATGAAACTACCACAGTACATGAATGAGCACCTCTGCCAATATAGTAGAGTCTCAGAGAAAGTGTATTTTAAAAAAGCCAAAGTAGAGAACAGGTACAAGAGAAAGGAATCAAGTAGTTGGTTGGATATTTAGTTGCTAACCAAGGTTAATTTGCCACAAACACTGGCCCATGCGTGCTCTGCTTTGCTGCTCTATACTGTATGCATTTCTTGGCTTTCAGGCCTCCATTTCTGCACATGTTCTTAACTACAAGGGAAGTTAAAGCAGCTAAATGTAACAGAGCTCTGAGGCAGCTTCCTCTGAAGAATGGCAGCTATGCCACCTACATGCCCTTGTCTTTACCTTAAAGTGAAGCGGACAGTTCACATGTGAACAACTGTTTTGTCCAACAGTGGAACAGATGTACAGAATCATTTCACAACAAGAAAACCATAAGAGCTCTAAAAACCAAACTGTCAGAAAGTCTGTTCCTGATTGGATCTGCTCAGCATCACCTGCATTGCTAGGAATCTATTTTTCCTGGAAGAGTCCTTAAAAATCATCTAGTTCAATCCTACTGCCATGACAGGGATGTCTCCCACTAATCTGGGTTGCTCAAAGCCCCATCCAACAGCATATTGAACACTTTCAGGGAGGGGTATCCACAACTTTCAAGAGGGAAGCCTGTTGTTGAAGTGTGTTAATCACACTGAGACAGGGGAATTGCTTCTTTATAAATAATAGGAAGCTACCTTATTTCAGTTTAAAACCATTACCCTTCATCCTAACACTAGAGTTCCTAATTGTCCCAAGTTGGAAACTATAGGGTTAAAAAATCCTGCAGGGACTAGAAGATTGTTATTCAATCCCTTAATTCTGCTATCTCTTCATAAACTCATGGCAAGGCCAGCTCGCTCTCCTTTCCTCCCCCTCCAGCCTTGTGTCTAGCTGGAGATTGTTTATTGAGACAAACATGTAAGGAGTAGGCCTCTTCTGGGGTCTCCAGAGGCTGTATTTAGGCCTCTTGGATGGCAGAGGTGTGGAGGGGGAGGACTGGAGCACTGGGGATTGTAGAGTTAGTTTTGGGTTGGGGAAAAATTCAAGGGGTTTCACTATGGACTTTGTATCTGTCTTGTAGATCCTCCTCCTTTTCAATTGTCCATTGGGAAGGAGGATGGAGAGGTGTTGGGAAAAGTGAAATAAAATTTGAAACAATTTTTTTTTTAGATTGGGGAGGAAGGATCAGGGCAGGGACTGGTGGTGTGGTAGGTTCACTTCTTATTGTGCAGTTAGAGCGGAGGAATTGCAGGACAGAACCCTGAGGGGTGGTGAATGGCCTGGTACAAGAGACAAGCAAAAGCACTGGGACTCTTTAACATTCCAGCTGAAACAAGTGCATTTTATATTTCCATATTATTTTCCTTTTCCTTGTTCCTGTGTTTATCTGAACTATGCTACTCAAGCATACAAGAGTAGAAATAAAAACGTAGGTAGTGAGATAACTAACTTAAAAAGATCAGAAGACAAAACAATATCAGACACATCAGGAAGTTATAGGTAAAAGAACTGAGGAAAGGTATACAGGGTGACTCAGAGAAGGCCAGAATTTTTAAAGGAGGAAGTGAATTTAAAGAGGAAAAAAAAAATTTTGGAGCTGACATTGAAAGGTAGTAGATGCAAATAAAACACTGTGGAAATGCTTCTCTTTTTGAAAGGGTTTATGTTCATTAAAATTATTATATTTACACAGATCTTTCAACTGGTTTACCTAAAAGTCTTTAAAACTGCTGCTCTTCCCCTCTCTCCCCCTTCACTCCACCTTTTCTTTTATAACATATTTGATGAATTTCAGCAATAGTCAGCAATCCTTTCTAAAATAAATTACATTATATCATCAATTAGCAGACTAAATAGACAGCAATAAGTAACCCAAATAATGAAAATGTTTAAGCATCGTTATTGCTATGGTGCTGTTCATATGTCATTGTTTACCACAGTGATGAATGAAAATTTGAGGTTAGTTTGAGTTCAGGGAATGCAGTGATCACAAAATTGCTTTCTTACTGGCAGTGACTGATTTTTTCTCATGTATTAGAATAGCTTTGTGGGTTCTTATTGCATTAATTTAAAGAGAAAATGTTTAAAATATATTTAAAGAAAACCACCACCACCAACAACAACAACAAAAACAAACAAACAAAAAAAAAACAACCAAAAAACAAAAACCCAAACCAACAAGCAAAACTGTCTTCTAAGAACTATAAATCAAATAGTAGAAATCTGTATATTAACAGGCATAATAGATTGAGTAATTTTTCTTAGGTGATCAGTTTTAACATGCATAGGCGTACTGAGACATAAAGGATAAGTAGACAGTATGACTACTTTGCAGGTATGACTGTAGAGAAAACTACAGTTTATTAATTAGACAGAGGATGTAGAAGATAAAGATGTCAATTAGGCTTAAGTACAAAGTAATCTGCAACAGCAGTCTAACAAGAAGTATGTTGTACATGAAAGAAAAAACAAAACTGTATCTTCAGAAATAAGATCTTTAAATCACCACTTCTAAGAACAGAAATTTATTGTTTCTACTCACATACACTTTTAAAACCTACCTTTAATTTTTAATGAATGAGTATTTAAAAGAATTGAGTTTTTGACTATGCAAGTATGGTGTGCCTCCCCTTAGAGCACCTCTGGATGAGGGAGAAGCACAATGGAGTATTCTCATGGATGTGTGTTTTTTTCTTAGCTTTAGTAAATGAGAAGAGAAAGAAGGAAATTGTTATGTTAAGAACAAGTGGAGCAGAGAAATGCTGGCAGCTGAACTGAAATCCTGAATGGGTAAAACCTAGCACTTCTAAATATGGGACTTACTTATTCCAAATTTATAGCAATTGTTGATATCTGCTACTGTAAAGTCCAGGTAAATGTAGCAAAAATAATATTACCTTAATTGAACTTATCTTTCCAATATATATTTTTTTTCTCTCTACTGTAACCAGGAAATTTTAATTCACAGGTTTCCCTAACTCTCCCTCTGATCCTTGTCAGGCTCCAGTTGCACTTTTCTGTTCTCCCTGACACAGAAAATGTGCCTTTATTTATCTTGGATGGGGACAGGAACCACTTGAGAAACCTGTTTTATTTATGTCCAAACTCTAAGAGAGACAGCCAGGATGATTATCCTTTGGTCCTATCTAGAGCTATGTTTTTAAGTCCACTATGGTTTTGTCATATGCAAATTCCTAGGTAAAGTGTGTGAAACTTCATTAGAGCCATTCCATTCAATGCAAATGACAGTTGTGTAGCTAATTGTAAAGGGACGGGGTAAATTAATTAATGCGAGACGATATATAAAAATATTAACAGTTTATTAATATTAAATATTCAGAACTCGCATCACCCCGATCACCATTTAATAATAATATTAACAGGTTCTTGCAACATTAGGAAACTATGTACAGGTTATAACAGGATCTGGAAATAGTTATTAATATATAACATTAATTCAACTCGATATAAACTGGAAGAGAAGGGTTTGCGGTCAGTATACCGCTTGCTCACTAGGTAAGNGGTATCACAGGCACGGGCACGGCACGGCACGGGCACGGCACACCGTGTAAAGGCAGAGGGCAAAGGCAAAGGCAAAAGGCGAAAGGCAGCGTGCTCTCTGCTGACCTCCCTTTTATGCAATACAGCCCAAGATCAATACCCTTTGGACACAGGACAGCCAATGAAATGGCAGTTAGCCAAGATTTGCCCATATTAGGTGGAACCATAGGCCTGCTCCACCCTTCTTCGGGAAGAACACGGGCCCTGCACAAGGCAGCCCCGTGCACCCTGTTTACCACAGGGTCTGGTCAGGCAAGGGGCCCCAGACTCAGTGGCGCCAGGACCTTTGTCCCTTTTCCCGCCGTTGCTCTCCCCCAAAACAGCAGGAGGAAAGCAGAAAAATATGTCTGGGCAAGCCAGGAAAGGTATAAACCCAATTTGGCTTGCCTAGGCCTACCACGACACTAATTAATAACCAGATTGAAGCTTTCGGTCCTTTCACCTCTGAAGCAAGCTAAAATAAGAGTCCATTTGTGTTTCCAGCAGAAGGTTTGAATGAGGTGTGTGTTGTCATAGCTTCAAGTGCAATTGTCAGATATTTTACCACAATGAACAAGCAAACTGATTGGAGAAAAACAAAATTCAGACATTTATATCTATATCTATGCCTTCATGGATCTCACTGGATTAAGTCAAATTAAAAAAAAAACAAACACATGTATATATAAATATGTATATAATGATCAGAGCACTGAGCTTCAGGGCAGTCTTGAACAGCTGCATGCTTTTATTACAACAAAGTTTGCTAAGTATGGTTTTACTAGCACAGGTGTTCTGTACATTATTCTTTCTAGAAAAGTGTTATTATGTTGTATTATACCCATCTTTCAGAATTACAGCATTCTTTTCAAAGACAGTTGAGATGAGGTCTGTAACTTGAACTGTGAGGGTGTATGCTGTTACCTAGAAGATGATTAACAGTAATTTGATGCAACATGAAACATTTGTGAATTGTGAAAGTGAGAACAATAAAATCAGTGAGGCAAACAAATGAGCCATATGTTCAGTTATCTATCACCTATGAGCTGTACTACTAAAAGGATCCTCTGATCATCTGACAGTGTATTTTCTGAATATATATATACATATATCACAAATTTATCACTAAGATCTTTATGTATGTTGATCACTCATGGTTATCTTACACAATCACTTTACAAAATTCACCTTTTAAAAATTATTATTATTATTATTACTTCTTACTACTTATGGAGGAAAGGGAGAGTTCCTTACTGATCTATAATGACTACTAGCAAAGTAAGTTTAACTTGCAGAAAATAAAATTTTACTTTAATCCTCAAGAGTTCACTTTATCTCAAGAGAAATGCATTCACATTTTATCATAGTTACAAACAGATGTCACTAATTAGAAAGTAGCAAAAATGGAAATTAAATGCATGAAATTACTTCCTGTTTGATTTTCCAAACAAGGTGTTATGGAGGTGAATTAAATGATGTGAGATATGATTTTCAGACATTAATATCGTTTATTAATATTCAGCATTACAAACTCTTCCCAACCCGACCACTAAATTTAATAATAATTGATTCTTCATGCAGTCATGGAAACTTCATAACCCAGGATCTAGAAATAACTAGTAATAATCTATAACATTAATTGAAATGGAAGAGAAGGTTCCTGTGGTCAATATACTGCTTGCAGTCAATATACTGCTTGACCAGTAGATGGACTCAGGGAGCTCCTTTCTGCTTACGGCAGAAGGCAATGGTGAATTACAAGAGGCTTTAAGTAGTTACTCACAAAATTATCTCCTGACTTGCAGGGCTACCTACAGCTTCAGACAGTACCCAAAGACTTTCAGGGAATTCTGTTACCGGCTTGTCATCTGCTGGGACTTCCAATTCTTCCCAGGCTTCAGGGTGTTGGGGAAAGGAAATAGACAAGCTCTGACCTGGTTCTGATTCTCTGGAAGATCTGTGTATCTACAGGACTTCCCATCTTGGTAGGAAACTTTCAGGTGTAGGCAGGATATCTTG
>VWYK01014673.1:5888-19527 GCA_013399775.1 Semnornis frantzii | reverse complement strand
ACCCCCTGCCATAGGCAGGGACACCTCCCACTAGTACAGCTCACTCAAGGCCTCCTCCAACCTGGCCTTCAACACCTCCACAACCTCCCTGGGCAACCTGTGCCAGTGCCTCACCACCCTCACTGGAAAGAACTTCCTCCTAACTGTTCTGCTTGAACAAAATCCTGCATTTTTATCTGAAATTGTAAGGTCAGAGAGGGAAACTAGCTGCAGCATGGCACATCAAGTAGGAGGTGTCCCTGCCTATGGCAGGGGGTTGGAACTAGATGATCTTTGAGGTCCCTTCCAACCTTACCATTCTATGATTCTATGAACACCTAGTCTAAATCTTCCCTCTACCAGTTTAAACCCAGTCTCTGTCAGTTGCAGATAAGATGCAGTCTGAGTTACTGGGCTGTGTCATAAGCAAACACCAAGGCTGTTGCTGTTCTGTAGCCATGGCCTTGCTGGCTGAAGTGGTCATACCCTGTACTGCTCCCTGCTGCATATCGTAGAATTATAGAATGCTAAGTGTTGGAAGGGACCTCCACATATCAAGTCCACCTCCCTCTGCAAAGCAGGATCACCTAGGGTAGATCACACAGGAAAAGTGTCCACATAGATTTTGAAGATTTCTAAAGAAGGAGACTCTACAACCTCTCTGGGCAGCCTCTTACAGGGCTCTGTCACCCTCACAGTAAAGAAGTTTTTTCTGATGTTGAGATAGTCTTTTTTCACTGATACCCATTGACAGGACAAGGGGCAATGGATGTAAACTCAATCACAGGAAATTCTATGTCCATCATCTTGGAAGCCACCTGGCAGATATTTGTAGACACTGATAAAGTCTCTTCTCAGCCTTCTCTTCTCCAGACTAAACAGCCCCAGGTGTTTCAGTCATTCCTCATAAGAAAGATGCTCCAGTCTGTTAATCATCCTCCATTGAACTCTTTCCAGTAGTTCCCTGGTCCTCTTGAACTGGGAAACCCAGAGCTGTACACAATATTCAGGATATGGTCTAACTAGGGCTGACTAGAAGGGCAGGAGAACCTCCCTTGACCTGCTGGACACACTCTTCTTAGTGCACCCAAATACACTATTGACCTTCTAGTCCACCAAGGCACATTGCTGTCTTATGAATAACTTATTATCAACCAGGACTCCAATGTCCCTCTCTGTGGAGCTACTCTCCAGCAGGTCAAACCCTAACCTGTACTGGTGAATGGCATTATTCCTCCTCAGGTGCAGGACTCTACACTTATCCTTGTTGAACTTCATCAGGTTTGGTTTTGCCCAGCTGTTCTGTCTGTCCAGATCTTGCTGAATGGCATTGTGATGGTCTGGGAAATTTCCCCCTCCCCCCCAGAGATTAAGCAGACTAACTCAGCTGGATGGAAGTGGAGGATTAAGCTATATTTTACAGCACAGCACAAATTTACAAGCATATGTACACAATATTTACAGATATTTACAATTATACACAAGTTAGAAGTAGTACAGAAATTCAGAATCCCTCACAAACAGTCAGACTGCCCAGGAGAGCTCCTGATCAACTCCCCTCCTTCTTCCCACCCCTTCTCTCTGCTCAGAAGGCTTACGTGCAGGGATGAGATGCAAAAAAACCCCAAGAGGTTAGAAGGAGAATGATTAGATTGGGTTACACAGCAGCAGCCAGAGACTGGGAAACTTTGTCACTGTTTCTTGCTTTTTATATCTCTGAGCAAAACCAATGGGTGATGTAGACATCACTATTATTTTTCTTTGCATAGCCAATGATCTAATTTCTCTCATTAAAATATTCCAATTAGCCACAAACTAGCACAGACAGAAAAGCCTTTCAGTGTGTCAGCCACTCCTCCCAGTTCTGTATCATTATCAAATTTGCTGGGGGTACACTCCGTCTCTTCATCCATGTTGTTGACGAGTGTGTTGAACATGATTGGACCCTTACTCCTTTCCAAAGGGCCCTACCACCTGAAATCTGCCTGTCAAGCTGCTCATGGGGTCATTTCTACTCTGCTTCAGTCTGTATAGGCTGGGTGAACAGAGACCTCCTGTTTCAAGTGTCTACAGTACCTACCTCAAAGACTGAATGGGATTAGAGAGGACATGAGACACTCTGCAGGCAGACCTTGGCAGACAGGTGAACAATTAGGACAATAACTGTTGTCCTACCACCACAACTAGAAAAGGGCACCTCTCCATAGGCTTAGGTGCCATGAGAGCTGACTGAGTTTGACAACAGTGATCTCAGGAGGGTCTTAATTCACTGTCGCACTGCACCTTGAAAATTTGCTTGACATCAATCTCTATAGGACAGCTTTTTAAGCTTTCTTTGCTCTGTCAATGTAGACAAATATAGACAAATGCTCAGAAACACCACTCATCAATTTCATGCTCACCCTGAAGACAGATGATGTTAGACCAGTTCCTGTCTAAGCTGGTGTTCTACATAGTTTTCCAGTTCTATACTGAAAAAATCACCCACAGAGCTGTTTGCAAGCTGCACGCAGCTCTTCCATGGGTATAGATTTGTGAGCTCTGGTGACATGAATTGTTGCAACCACTGCACATTGCTACCATGAACCTGCATAGGGAGCACGCCCAGAGGACTACTTTGTCCTTTTTCAAGTCCACAGTGAAGAGTGATAAATTAGAATCAGGCACAAGTGGAGAATGGAGAAGAGATTACAATAACTGTCCTAAGCCCTCTGAGGTGTGGGTGGTGAGAAAGCTTTTTGGGAAAGTCTCCATTCTCTGAGCTGTTGTAAGCAGCTCTGTGTGTGTGTACTCCTAACCTGCTGCTATTAAGAATTCAACACAGCAGCCAGAAAGCACTTGAATGTGTCTGGTCCACCTACATCTGTTGACAGAAGGGACAGGAATAACCAAGCTGTTATACTATACTACGTACACATACCTATTTCACAACTGTGGTGGGCTTGGAGCACTCATCTGTGCAGTCAGTGTTGCCCTACTGAGAAGTGGTAGGACGTTAAGGGAGAGGAAGGCATTCACTTTTTCATGGCCTAACAGAGCTATGTATCCTGTTCCTACCAAATTCAAGGAAGATTAGTTCCTCATGTCTGTCAATTTAGCCTTGAACTATGAGCTGAATGAGGTTACTTACCAGTTCCTAGTAGCTTGTTTACAGTTTTGTTCTTCTTTGTTGTGTGTGAAAAGCTTGAGAAATGACCCTGGCAGGCATCCTCTCTGTAATTCCAAGAATGGCATCTCTAATCATGGAATCATAGAATGGTAAGGGTGGAAGGGACCTCAAGGATCATCTAGTTCCAACCCCCTGCCATAGCCAGCAACACCTCCCACTAGTACAGCTCACTCAAGGCCTCCTCCAACCTGGTCTTCAACACCTCCCGGGAGGGAGCAGCCACAACCTCCCTGGGCAACCTGTGCCAGTGCCTCACCACCCTCACTGCAAACAACTTCCTCCTAACATCCACTCTAAATCTCCCCTCTGCCACTTTAAACCCATTGTCCCTCATCCTGTCATTCCAAGACCTTGTCAATAGTCCCTCCCCAGCCTTCCTCTAGGCCCCCTTCAGATACTGGAAGGCTACTCTAAGGTCTCCTCAAAGCCTTCTCTTCTCCAGGCTGAAGAGCCCCAACTCTCTCAGTCTGTCCTCATAGGAGAGCTGCTGCAGCCCTCTGAGCATCTTTGTGGCCTCCTCTGGACCTGCTCCAACACTTCCATGTCCTTCCTGTGCTGGGGGCTCCAGAACTGCACACAGTACTCCAGATGGGGTCTGAGGAGAGCAGAGCAAAGGGGCAGAATCCCCTCCCTTGCCCTGCTGGCCACACTGCTCTTGATGCAGCCCAGCACTCAGTTGCTGTCTGGGCTGCACTCACACTGCAGGCTCATGTTGAGCTTTTCATCAACCCAGACCCCTCGGGTCCTTTTCCTCAGGGCTGCTCTCAGCCATTCACCACCCAGCCTGTATGCAAAGCTTCTGTGAGGATCTCCTCTAATACATTGAGCAACACTGGTTATTGAAAGCCCATGTATCGAAGTGTGGCACAGATACAGAAACCCAGAATGCTCCCTAACATGCCACACAGTGACAGAGCCTTTTTCATTGTGGGAAAATTACGAAAGATTGCCATGTGATTGCTAGCACAGGTGGTGAGCTGAGAATGTTTATCTTTTAAGAAGATATAAAGATCTTTCAGTCAGGATTTACTTCCCTTTCCTACTGCTCATTGCTTTTCTGTGGCTTCTTTGTAAATAGCACTTGTGGTTTGCATGAAGTTTTTGTATTTTTCCTTTGCATTAACCAAGCTGAAAGCTGTGAGCAACAGCAAGGAGAAGAAGGAAATACTGAATACTTCAGACGGCACACAAGCTAAGGTAGGGCAAGATTTTTTCTGGTGTAGACAAAAATGGTTGCAGCAATTAAAAGACAACTTATTTACATTTCTTACTATCCATAGTCAGCTTCCTATGTGCCAGAAGTTGTGATTTTTGACAAAGTCTGTCTTGGAATATTTTTAGGCAGAAAAAAAGGGGCGGATTTATGTAACTAGGAGTATTTGCCAGGTGAGTTGTGTATCCGGTTGAGTCTCATTTTTTAGCTGGGTGAAGCATGAGTACATGGTTTATGGCAAACTTTTATTTTAAAAGTTGTTAAATTTCAGACTCCTGATTTTTATTTTTTTTTTAAACTACTGTGCATGTAGAAAGGTTAATAAAATATTTTGATCAATTTAGTGTTAATTCTAAAAACTATATTTTGTCACATCTGGTAATGCCAAACCTGAAACACAAATTGAGTTCTAGAAAGGAAGCCAATGGGAACTTAAGAAAACAAATGAGAACCTCTGTTTTTTCTCAGAAGTGCAGTGGTAAATGCAAGCAATCTATACAGCAGTCATTAGAACTTCCTTCCTATTTGGGTGATGAACATGAGACTGTGGTATCTGGAGTCCTCCTCAGACAAAGGATTATTGTGATAAATGCAGAAAGCATTCAAGATGATCATTGTATCTATCACTTAACATAACTAAGAACTGTATTTTCAATGGGCAGCCTGATTTCCTTGTCTAACTTCATGTATGCAGAACACCTCATCGATGATAGGTTCTTTGCAGTTCCTCCTATCACAGCGAACACAGCATTTCAGAGCAGCAGATCTGAGACCAGCAGTGTGGAAACAGAGTGTTTCATGTTTATACCTTTAGAGACAGAGGAGATTTCACTCTCCACCACATCTCTTCAAAAAGGGCATGTCCTTTTGTAGAATCATGGAATGGTTTGGGCTGAAAGGGACCTTAAAGATCACCTGGTTTCAAGCCCTTTGCCATCGACTCCAAAGACTGCTGAGATCCTAGATGGCTTGACTGACTGCCCTCCTCCAGTCCAGGGCTACCGACTACTGCTACTTTCCCAGTAATAATTTCTTTTTGCCATACAAGGTGGAACTTTGGTATTAATATCACTACAAGCATTTGTGTTACTTCACCAGCAGGAATTAGTGGCAACACAGCATAGTCAAATGCAGTAATTACATTGTCAGGAACCAGGAGGAAATTGTGACTGTAAGAAATGTGCTGGCAGCTCAGACTGATGTCCACCTGGCCCGGTATTCAATCTCTGATCATGGCAAGAGGAAAGGTTGATTAGAGACAACATGAGAACATGATCACCTGCCTGATAAGCTTCCAGAATGTATTCTGTGCTGGTTTGAGGCTAACTGGAATATTTTAATGGAAAAAAAAATATTACAGGCTGAGAAAAAGGAAACAATGGTGATGTCTACTTACTTCACTCATAGGCTTGCTGAGATGTATAAGACAAGAACACAAAACATAGATAAGACACAGACACTTGGGCTTGCAGACAGTCTCAGGCTGTCTAGCAGCTTCTTGTCTTCTCTCTGCTGAGTAACCTCACTAACCACTTTCCTTCTAACCCCCCCTGGCCGATCCCTGGGGTAAGGTATAGGGGTGGGGAGAAGGTGGAAGGGTGGTTGGGAGCCCCTCCTGGGGACTCTGATTTCTGGGAGGGGAGTTGTGTTTCTGTATTACCTTTAACTTGTATATTTCTGTAACTATTCCTGTCTGTTGTGTATATCTCTGCTTGTATATTGTGCTGAGCTGTAAATAGAGCTTCAGTCCTTAACTTCCGGCTGGCTGAGTCTAGTCTGAGTGATTTTACAAAGTGTGGGGGGACAAGGAACTCCCAAACCATCACACATTCCCCTTGCCTGACTGCTGTCCATGGATGCTGGGTAGGACATCCCTGCCCAGTCTTCTGTTTCCCATGTATTGTCCTTGCATTTGTCTTATCCTATATGACCCTGCTGAGCCACCTGCCTGCACCTGGGAGCAGCAAGCTCCCAGCACTGTCCACTCTTCTCTGCACAGAGGATCATTTTTTTGTTCTGTTTGAAAGTAGACTCCAAACAATTCTGCCAAGCACTCCAAGTCCCAGTCTTGCAGGACTCTATGAATAACAGTGTGCATTTGCACTATCCACCACCTTCATGAATCTGTAGACCTTGAGTGTAACCCTCTTCAGCCTTTTCCCTTCTGTAGCAGAGTCCTTGACCATGTCACTTGTCCCTCTCTGCACCTTCTCTAACTCTGTCATCTATTTTTTTGAATGTAGAGACAAGAAATGCTCACTATGGAGATTTTTTTTTTTACAAGATAATACCCTACTCTGTTCTCTGTAGCTTTCCTGATGATTCTTCTCAATTTGCTGACATTTTTGGTTACTTCTGCTCCTGCAGCCAATGCAGAAATTATTTCAGTAAATGGCCAGTGATGCTAAAGTGTCCTTTCCTGAACGTATCTGCCAGTTCAAAGTCCATATCATGCACACAGTTTAGATTCTTTTTCTCAGCCTGTGTCACCTTACATTAAAATACACTAACACTCATCTGCCAGCCTTTCAGCAAAGCATTTGCCAGCCTAGGCGGTGGTATCCTCCAGATTATTGATATTGGATAAATCTGGTCTGAGTACCAAACCCAAGACAGTCCCAAACCCAAGACAGTCCCATTGCTGATTCATTAAGACCCACGCTTTGCTACTAACCCTTCGGTAAGCATTCAGCCCATGTTTTCCAGCTCTCTGGCAGCTTAGTTCCTTAAGAAACCCTTGGTGGAGAGCTTTGCCAAAGCTTTGAGAAATACAATAGTATAAATGCATATATATCCATATACCCATGCAAAATGACCACTGGACTCCCCTCATCGATCACACTCACAGCCTTTCAGCAGGTGAGTGGGGCAGCACCTCACTTTCACAAGACATGCTGTCTCTTTCTTAACAGACTGGCATTTCAACCAGCTCAGTGCCCTCGTTCTTCGTCACAGACCTGCCACAACACAGCTGTGCTGGCTTGAGCTAATTGGAATATTTTAATAGAGAAGATTTTATTATAGGCTGTGAAGGAAAACAATGGTGATGTCTNACCTTGGGGTAAGGTGTGGGAGTGGGGAGAAGGTGGAAGGGTGGTTGGGAGCCCCTCCTGGGGTCTCCGGTTTCTGGGAGGGGAGTTGTGTTTCTGTAGTAGCTTTACCTTGTATATTTCTGTAACTATTCCTGTATATAGTGTATATCTCTGCTTGTATATTGTGCTAAGCTGTAAATAGAGCTTCACCTCTTAACTTCCAGCTGGCTGAGTTCTAGTCTGGGTCATTTTATTAGTGTGGGGGGGCAGGGAACTCCCAAACTGTCACAATAGCAGAGGTGGAAATTGTCTCAGCAGTTGGTAGCTCCTAGCACTGAGATGACCTACTCATGGCCCTTGAGCTAGCCTCTCAAGCCCCTCTCGTAGGCAAGCCAGTCTCCTGGCACAATGCCTGATTGTAATGGCAGGTTAAATGCCTTGGCTGGTAGTCTCACATTTGAGATCCTTTGGGATACTCATATGAGTGCCATCTGATCCTGATTACTTGTAGGCCTCTCACTTACCTGGTAGGTTTAATATTTCCTGTGCACATCCCTTGAGTGGAGCTAGCTCCTCTGACCTGTTTGCTGCACCAGACGTGAAAACATCCCAATGTGGTTGGTGGGGAAGAGTGAATTTATTGAGTTTCTGTGATATAGCCTTGTTGTTCCTAAAAGATCTTCTGCCACCAAGCAACCCCACCAGGCCCTCAGCGGTCTTTCATTTTTTTGGTGGGTTTGCAGACCTTACTCCAGGAGCTCCTGAGTTGTTTTTTTTTGCTGTTCTTGGTTTGGGTTTTTTTGTTTGGTTTGGTTTTGGTTTTTTTAATGCTTTTAATTTCCTCTCCATATTTGATCTACTCTCAGTTTGCACAAACCTTCTGCTTTCTAAATGGTGATCTTTTCCTCTAACAGTCTCGCTAAGTATTTTACTGACAGACATGGGGCTCAATATTTATTAAAATATATATAATTATTTTGTAATTTGGGTTTCTGACACAGACATTGTTGATTTTTTAATATTTTTTTTTCTAAGCAGCCTCCCAAATTATGTAGAATTCTTCTTTCTGGAACGGCTTGTCTGTCCCACAACTAGATCTACTGTGGTTGCCTGTACAGGGTTCCTACCACCAAAGCCTGCTTGAATTAGGACCTGTGCAGCAGTAAAGACCAAATGTAGACTAGCACTTTATGTTGTGGTTTTGTTTGTAGGACTGATTGTTCCTGGGAGCAGGCATTCGTTGCATATGGACATTTTAGCTCCTTCTGCTGCAGAATTTTATCTTTATAAAGGCATCCAACACCTGCTCTTGCTACCTGCTTTCAGCTTCCTATTCTCACTGAATATTTTCTGAGAACTGTAATCATCATGTTGAGGAGTTGGGTAGCACATTCCTAATACCATATTTTTATTATTAGAGTGTGAGAGGTCTGCCCACAAGAACTCTGCAGTGCTTCTCTTTAGCTATAATATTTTTATGCCATTGGAAACTATGTAGTCCTTCATTCACAGTGCCACTCCTCCACCTCTGCATCCTTCACTATCACTATAGTAAAGCTGGTAGCATGGCAACACGAGCTCACACTGATTATCCTCTCTCTAGCAAGCCTTGGAGATTCCCCTTGCACCAGGGCTGCTGTCTCATGCCAAGCCTTCCAGTTTTCCTGTCTCATTTTTTTGCTCAGAGCACCAGAGCAGAATTACATGTAAGATTTGCTTGTGATCAGTCACTCAAGACAGCGTGTGACAGCTAACTGGATTTGCTGGCAGCCAAATTTGCCCTCCCTAGTTATTGCACTTGGGTTTTATTTCCCTCCTGGCCTTGTCACTGGTGCCTTGGATGTCAGTTCATTGCCCTCACAGGTCTCACCAATTCAGCCCACTTATTTTCTCATGCCCATCATCTCCACTGTTCCTTCTAATTAAATGTTCCTTTGCAAACCTTTCAGTCTGCACTGCTAGTAGCTTCTGTGCTGGTTTGAGGCTAATTGGAATATTTTAATGGAGAAAATTATATTATAGGCTGTGAAAAGGATACAATGGTGATGTCTACTTCACTCATAGGCTTGCTGAGGTGTTTCAGAAAAGAACTCAAAACATAGACAAGTCAGTGTCTCTGGGGTGCAGCGTCTCAGTCCAGCAGCTTCTGGCATTTTCTCCTCTCTGCTGAGTAACCTCACTAACCACTTTTCTTCTATCTCCCCTGGCCCATCCTCCAAACTCACCTTGCGCATAAGGTAAACCTTGGGATAAGGTATAGGGGTGGGGAGAAGGTGGAAGGGTGGTTGGGAGCCCCTCCTGGGGTCTCTGATTTCTGGGAGGGGAGTTGTGTTTCTGTATTACCTTTAACTTGTATATGTCTGTAAATATTCCTGTATATTGTGTATATCTCTGCTTGTACATTGTGCTAAGCTGTAAATAGAGCTTCAGTCCTTAATTTCCAGCTGGCTGAGTTCTAATCTGGGTGATTTTACAAAGTGTGGGGTGACAGGGAACTCCCAAACCATCACAGCTTCGCTCTGCTCTGATGGTGCAGTGTCCTGTTTCTGTATCACTTGCCTTTATTCCAAAAGATCCCTCAGTTGCTTAGATATCCAAATTTATCCTCTCTGCCGTCTCATCCGTACACTAAAAATCTGTGTCTGATCTGAACTTTTGTCCTGCCTCATAGCTGAGCCCCAAAGTCTCACTTTCATCCCTGGTGCCCACAGCCACCACCAGACCCTCTCCTGAATCCCCATGCTGTCTCCACAGACATCTCATGAGGTCTGCTCCCTGAGCACACCTTGTTCCTGCCAAGCCCTGAGACAGCCAGCCTAGTCCTTCCATGTCCTCATGCCCTTGCCTTACATGTGTGCACAAACCCTGTCCCAGGCAGCCAGCCATACACTTTGCATGATAGGCAGTTCGTGTGGTAGTCCCCACTCTGCTGCTAGTCTGGCACCTGCATCCTGGGTTTAAAATCTGATAGTTTTAGGGAACTTCTGTTAATTTAGTATCTCCTCTTACCAAAAAAAGGGACCTCAAGGATCAGCTAGTTCCAACCCCCTGCCATAGGCAGGGACACCTCCCACTAGTACAGCTCACTCAAGGCCTCCTCCAACATGGCCTTCAACACCTCCAGGGAGGGAGCAGCCACAACCTCCCTGGGCAACCTGTGCCAGTGCCTCACCACCCTCACTGCAAACAACTTCCTCCTAACATCCACTCTCAATCTCCCCTCTGCCGCTTTAAACCCATTGCCCCTTGTCCTGTCATTACAAGACCTTGTAAGTAGTCCCTCCCCAGCCTTTCTTCTCTCAGATTTCCTCCTGGTTTGTGCAGCCATTACTTAAGGGTATGAGATTCACCTCAGGCAAGGAATGTCTTTCTGTCATCCTCTCATCTTAAATCACACTCAAGCCAAGCTAAGATAAATATTCATTCTTGATAAATAGCAAAATATTTGTTCTTAATAAACAGATATCTATGTAATTTATAATAAAAGGTAAATATTTATGTGAAAAGTCCATACTAATCAAACTGTAAATGTTTTTTAAAAGAAAGAGAAATCCTCACCTAAACTCTACATCTAACATATTAGTACAGCAGTTATTTCAGGAAAGCCTCCTTTTTTCTTGCTTAGCTGATGTGCTCCCTCTCTCCTGTCAGAGCCTCAGGACACATCAGCTGTTTCTACTTGATAGCTTCCACCAGGGAAATCCATATATAGAGAGAAATCTCCTTCTAGGGAGCCTCCATCAGAGAAGTCTTGCAGTACCACTTTAAGAGAGTCTCATTTCATATTGTCCCTTTCTCTCCCTGTTTATTTCTAAGAGAGCTGCTCTACCTTAACACCAGTAAAATTTTTGAGGGCACTCTATAGATCCAGTCGCTTACCTAAACCCCATTCTATTCATTCTGGACCCAAGAGTTATTCTGGACTCTCTTGCTGCAAATGAAGTTTATTGCCTGTCTTTACATAAACCATTCTTTCTGTTTTTCTAGGAGCCATCTCCTCACCTTAGCTGCCTAATGAACAGCTCTTGACTTCAAGGAGGGGTAAAATCCTCCCCTTCTCCTCTGTGGTTGCTTGAGATAGTCCTCTGTAAAATATATCATTCACTGCACTTCCTTTCCATATCAATCCATGTGTTAAAACACAATTAACAGAAGCATCTAAGTATGATAATTGCATGATTCATTCCCAGCTGTTGATGGAGGGCAGGCACAATGGTGGTTAATAGCTTTCAGATGACTGGTCACCAGCCTTTTTCTCTTAGATATCCCATAACAGCTTGAAATTTTTGTCTGGCTAATCTGGAGAGGAGTCTGAGTACGGGCTTTCTTGTCAGACCCATGGATGCTGGATTTTCTCAGTTACACAAATGTGTCTAGCTTCCTAAAGATGTTCAGATAACAGGATAAATGAGGAGCACAGAACAGCTTTAAAGGTAGTTGTTAGCTAGCCAACTTCATGTGAAGAACCTGAGTAAAATGCCTTATAGATTTATAGAATGGTAAGGGACCTCTGGAGATCAAGTCCAACTGCCTTGCCAAAGCAGGATCACCTAGGGCAGGCCACACAGGAACACATCAGATGAGTCTTGAAAGCCTCTAAAGAAGCAGATTCCACAACCTCACTGGGAGCTTGTTCCAAGGCTCTGTCACCCTTGCAGTAAAGAAGTTTTTCCTCATGTTGAGGTGGAACTTCCTGTGTCTCAGTTTGTATCCATTGCCTTTTGTTCTATTACAGGGTACCATTGAAAAGAGACTAACACCTTCTTCTTGACACCCACACTTCAAATATTTATAAACATCAATAAGATTCCCTCTTTTCCGGACTATACAGCCTCAGGTCTCTCAGCCTTTCCTGATAAGACAGATGGTCTAATCCCTCCATCACTCCCATGGCCTTTTTGGCCACAAGGGCACAGAGTTGTCCCATGGATAACTTCTTGTTCACCAGGACTCCGAGGTCCTTCTCCATGCAGCTTCTTTCCAGTAGGTCAACCTCTGTGCTTGCAGTACTGCCCCCAGGCTGCAGAGACTCAAGGGCTTTTCATTAACTGAATATTCATTGCTCTAATCTTACACTTCAGCAGATAGCATCAGGCCACAAGCCATCACTTGTGATCATTAGGGCTTTGAATTTGCCCATGCTCCAAGTTCTTCATCCATGTTTGACTTCTGTAGGTTTCACAGTTGCAGCAAAACATAGGTAAAAGGACTCTTCTCTTTGCAGTACCTCAGGCTGCAATGTTTCCCTGCAAAACAGGGACATCATTGCCAGTCAGGAGACAGGCTGGTCCTTGATCCCACACAGAAAACTTGTGAGTCTGACAGCTGTTTTGTACAGGAAACCAAAGCCATTCAAAACTCCTCTGGCTGCAAAAGGTTTGTTGTTAGGAAGTATATCTTGTCTCTCCCCTCCACAAGGGAAGAGGATCTGGGATGAGGAGATTTCCTTTAGAAGCACTTGGTTACTGAGTCTGGAGTTTTGCTGAGCCCCAATATCCAGACTGCCCACTTCCAACCTTCAGTGCTCCTAAGATCAACAGATATTATTATCTTTATTTTCTGGAGGGATAATTTCAGGCATCACAGCAACAAGTGTAACATTGGTGTGAGTGAATGGCCCCCTTCTCTGAGCTGCCACACTCTCATCTGACAATGGAATGGGTAAGTCCTGCTCTTTGGGAGTTTAGCACTGGGGCTGTGCTTCCCATGCTCCTTGTTGCATGCTCCTGGTGCTGGACAAAAGGTGACTTCTAGGGCATATCTGAAGGAGACTGATATCTAGAGGAGATATCTGTTGTAGTGGATCCAGAGGAGACCCACAAGGATGATCAAAGAGATGAATCATAGAATCATAGAATGGTAAGGTTGGAAGGGACCTCAAGGATCAGCTAGTTCCAGCCCCCTGCCATAGCCAGCAACACCTCCCACTAGTACAGCTCACTCAAGGCCTCCTCCAACCTGGCCTTCAACACCTCCAGGGAGGGAGCAGACACAACCTCCCTGGCCAACCTGTGCCAGTGCCTCACCACCCTCACTGCAAACAGCTTCCTCCTAACATCCAGTCTAAATCTCCCCTCTGCCAATTCAAACCCATTGCCCCTTGCCCTGTCATTGCAACACCTTGTCAATAGTCCCTCCCCAGCCTTCCTGTAGGCCCCCTTCAGATATTGGAAGGCTACTATAAGGTCACCTGGAAGCCTTCTCTTCTCCAGGCTGCAGAGCCCCAACTCTTGTAGCCTGTCCTCA
>VWYK01014659.1:0-10546 GCA_013399775.1 Semnornis frantzii | reverse complement strand
GCATCTTCGTGGCCTGCTCTGGAATCGCTCAACAATTCAATGTCCTTCTTGTGTTGGGTGCTCCAGAACTGTACACAGTACTCCAGGAGGGGGTCTTACAAGAGCAGACTAAAGGGGGAAAATCACCTCTCTCGACCTGCTGGCCACGCTTCATTTGATGCAGCCCAGGACAAGCAATAGTGCTTGTTTGAGTGTACAGCTCAACCTACCAACTGTGCTTACCTGCTGGTTCCTGCTAGAAAGCAAAAAAAAAAAAAAATGTTTTTTTTAAAATCGACTTCTCATACTGTCACCAAACAGAATATGCTTGGAAAGTGAAACTCAAAGAGGTACTAGGACATGTGGTCAGTGCCTGCTAGAAAGCTTTATCCCAGAACTACAGAAGCAAAGACAAAATTTCACCAGGATATCTGTTCATTAATGAAGTCCTTGCCTTCATCCCACCAAATTCAAATAGTCTGAAGCAAGCCACAAGACCAATACTGCACTTCAGCAAATCACTTCACTTCCAGACAATGCACACATTTTACACAAACTGTATCTTAACACCACCTAACTATGCACTGTTAAGATTCATGAAATTTAGTAGAGAACCTTCTCAACAATGTAAATCACAGAGTAAAAATCAGACTCTCTGTGCCGGAGGATCACATGCTACAAGAGAAATTAAATTTAAGGTAAAGCATGTTAAGGAGCTGGAGTTATTCTTGCTTTGAAAAGGAACCAATGCTGTGGATGAAAGTTCACAGATGAGTGAGTACAAAGAAACTGTGTGGGATGCAACAAGAACTTGCACAGTACCTAGCTGTCAGCTCTATCAGATTTCCAGCTAAAACTCTAGCATCAACAGATGCATAGATTTTGTGACTTGTTGAATGTCTATGCAAACGTAAATTACCAGGCTGACTGCACCAATGTATACACAAAAATCTCTATTTCTGGGAGACAGATTAGGGATAATATTCCTCATTTGAATTTTTCATGATTATCCGTGTAAAAACTGAACCATAACTCAATATTAGTTACTAACGTGGTTATAAATAGTCTACAGCTAGCTGCTACAGAACACTGTGTGAAAGAAAGGAACCGCACGGAAAGATGGCAAGTGTCTGGGATTAATCCACTCTGTGGCATGCTGCAAACTTATCAGTAAAATACCAGGTACATCATGCCTTTTCTGGTTGTAACCAAGTTGCCATTACATTACCTGTGACATTTCTGATCTGTGCACCATGTGCCACAAAGTAATACAGCCCAGTTCTGCTTTCAGAAATAACAGTTCAGGCTGACTCAGAGCCATAATCCTGCACAAGGGTCTTACTAGCCAATCCGCACCGCAGCCTGAAGGAACAAACACCTTTTTGTTTTGTTGTTGTGGTTTTGTTTGTTTGTTGGGGTTTTGTTTGTTTAGCTGGGGGGTTGGGGTGGGTATTTTGGCCAAAGCTAGCTTTGGCTGAATCAGCTCCCTAAGATGGCTCATGATATCACTTCAGAACCATCATGCCAGTGCAAGGGAAAATGTGGCCACATCCTTAAACAAGCACTCAAAAACGTGAGTGCTTCTGAGAAGCATGCCATTGCTGAAGAAAAATTAGGTCTTGCCTCTGATGTCAGTGACAGCAAGAACTGTAATTCTCAAGAAAACAGGGCTTCTGTTTAGGGCTTCTAGAACAAATGAGTCTGTGATACGATGAAAACGTTTCTCTTAGCTTCATCTGACTCTGATGAATTAATCCAACAGGTTTTCAGACTTTCCCCCAAAACTTATTTCAAGACTAACCACCAGTAAACTAGTGAACAGTACTGTGGTTGTATCTTCTGCAGAGAAGAGTAGTTTTATCTTTTAATGACAGAACATTCCCAGTTTATCCAGGATTTCTGTGGTACATCTTTGAATTTAGATGGTTTTGCATTGAAAGTGTACTATGATGATTATTTGCAACAAGAGCGATCTAGTGCTTCCATTTTCGAAATCGGAAAGAAGACTCAGGTGCTTTAAGGGACTAGCTATGTTATACACAGGAAGAAACCACCAAAACAAGGAACTGATCTTATGTCTCCAAAGACCCCAGGCCAGCAAATCAGTCACCAGAATATTCTTTCCAAAATCAAATCTGTAGCCTTTCTATACCTCCTTGTTCCTCCCTTCCCTGTTACTGTCACAATTTAGTTAAGCTTTTACCTAGCTACCAAGTGTTCAGTTGTTCTAATGTCCTTTTCGTAACTGCTAGATGGAAGATGAAGATAGTAAACTCTTTGAAGAACTGCCTTTTAGACCTGTACCTGCAGCTGTACCTTAATTTTGGCATCTAAATTACACCAAAATGAAGTTTTACAAGTTTCAGAAAACTCTTGCTTCATTCGTGAGGTTCTTAGAGTGACCTCCTGTGACAAGCAAAGCCCAGCCAGAAGCACCACGGGAGTGTAAAGCAGAGTGCTTGCCCCAGTCACTATAAGCGGTTTTCTATAGCTGCTCTTACCCTCATAGCTGTTACTTAGACACCAGAGAGGAACTTGAAAATCTGTTTAATTTTTAAATTGTATTGCTTTGTGCAAACTAAAATTAAAATCCAAAATGCAAAATACAGTTTTAGCTGCACACTCTGGTGGGAGCAGCATAGACAGAACAAAAGACAACCTCCTCATCAGCAAGAAGGGACACAGCAAGAAATTCCTGGAGGTGGTATCTTGGATGAAGCCTCATCCTACAAGATTTTCAGCCCTTCCTGAGGAGGGATCAATGTCACTGCTGCCTGCTGAAATAAACGAGAAAGTAGAAAAGGGTGCAGAGATTCCTCTTATGACTTGCTAAGTAGGAAAGAACACTGAGCTACTTATAGCAAGGGCACCTCTGCAGCTTGAAGAGTCCAGCACTCCCACTGCATGGCAGATGTAACTCTTAGATCTAAGATTGAGCTTTTTTTTTTTTTTAAAAAAAAAAAAAGGAAATAAATGTTTTAAAATATTTTAATAAATCATTTAAAAAATAATTTTCTAGGGAACTGAAACTTAGGAAATTACAATCCCTTTGTGCGCTGTTTTGAACATGCCATGCAATTTTAACAAAATTAACTAAGTTACCAGTAAGTTTCACAACAACATGAGGCTCAGCAGCCATTTGGCCTAACTGAAGCTCAGACACCATAGACCACCCCTCAACAGGCATCAGAGAATTAGTACTTGCATGCTCCTGTCACTGCAAAATGTTGAATCAGAGTTTGCCTCTTCCTTAAGCACCAAGATAAGACACAAATCCTTCAAAAATCTAGCTTCCAAAGTGTTAATGCTCACAGAACAACAATGCCATAGGACTATCAGGCCTAAATAACTACAGCTCTGCATTCACAGCAAGTTGAGATTGCAACTATTCTGGCAGCTTAACTGAGCCATGTTTCTAAAGTGTTTTGAAGGTCAAAAATATTACAGAAAGCTTCCTGCAGTGTCTGTTAAAGAAGCAAAACAGCACCTATTATAATTCCATTTCCACACGTGCATAACTTGGCCTTGGAAACAGCTGTTTGCAGAATTAATTCTAACTCCAGGTTCCCAATCAGATGAAACTTCTCTTTGCTTTGCAGAAGCAGTGTTCCGCCTGCATCTGTACCTTTTCAGGTTGCAGCTTGACCTCTGACTTTAGCATTGGCGGTTTTCTTAATCCAAACCAAACCCTTTCACATGTTTGGGGATTTCCAAGAATGCATGTAAATATGTTTTCCCCATTTAAAACCCAGCTTGTCTCAGTTGCCAAGGACAGCAACGCTTATCTGTAGCCCACTGAAGGCAGCAAGAACTTGTCTAAAAAAGGTCCCTGGCTGTATGCCAGGGACCTTTCCATTGACTTTGAAATGGATTTGGATCTGGCCCAGTCACTACTGGTGACAGCAGCTCTGACTAATCTGGAGAGGAAAGGAAGCATGTTAAAGATAATTGGGAAAACATTCCCTCCTGAACATGTTTCTTGGGCAATTCCTACAAATTTAGTGAAGCTTAATGAGCACCAGTCCTACTATCTATTGCCCCTTCCCAGTCAGAAAACCTGTGAGTTTGATGGACTAAAGCTGACACTGGAGACTGGAAGTTGACTGATCAAAGGCTAGGGGACAGGGACCAGAGGAGCTGCTGCGATCCTTCCAATATAGGACCTATATATACAGATTGTACTTACAGGTAGGTTTCAACAAAACCTCTCACTGTAGAGTCATTTAGTCTGCTTTGGCTGAAGTCAGCAGTAAAACTCCTATTGACTTCAGCAAGAGATAGTACAGGCCATTGTCAAGAGCTTTTGAAAATCCAATGCTGCATCATTAAGTTAAGCGGCAAAAAGCAGATGTTGAGCAAGAAAACTCTGGCTGTGCACACTGACACTTCTCAAAGCAGATCTGCACTTATCTGTACTACTCCTTATGCCAGAAGGAAAATACCAAACAGCATACTGGAGAAGCAATGCAACTACAGATAAAGAACTGCATTTAAAACGTGACTCCCTGTATTCCTTACAACCTTCTGACTGTAATCCTGCACTAACCAACTGCAGTTAGTATAGTTTCAGTTGGAAATTTACATGCTGCTACATCATCTGTAGACTATCCCTAGAAGCATCCCATCTGCAAGGTGATTCA
Organism: Semnornis frantzii; assembly: GCA_013399775.1. NCBI lineage: Eukaryota > Metazoa > Chordata > Aves > Piciformes > Ramphastidae > Semnornis > Semnornis frantzii. The sequence goes on along the minus strand of VWYK01014659.1, from coordinate 5,927 downwards.
CAGAATCACAGAATGTCAGGAGCTGGAAAGGACCTCGAAAGCTCATCCAGACCGACTCCCCTGCCAGAGCAGGATCACCTATACCAGATCACACAGAAACGCATCCAGGTGGGTCTTGAATATCTTCAAACAGGGAGACTCGACATCCACTCCAGGCAGCCTGTTCCAGTGTTCTGTTACCCTCACAGGGAAAAATTCCGCCTCATGTTTACATGAAATTTCCTATGCCTCAACTTCCACCCATTGTGCTTTGTCCTGTCATTGGGCATTGCCAAGCAGAGCCTGGCTGTATCCTCCTAGCACTCACTCTTTACATATTTATAAACATTGACGAGGTCACCTCTCAGTGTCCTCCAAGCTAAAGAGCTCCAGTTCCCTCAGACTCTCCTTGTAAGAGAGATGTTCCATTCCCTCAATCATTCACATACAAAGTGATACACAGATAAAAAATTCTAGAATGATCCAACGGAACATTTACTTCTAAACAACAAAGTAGTCCAAATAAGGACAGGAAAATAAGGGAAAAAAGTCTGACACAAACCTTCCTTCAGCTCTTTCAGACTGTGAAAATACAGGGGCAGCTTTTCTAACCTGCCCGCCACAAGAGTTTCAGCATCCCTTACAGGTTATCTTAGATCTCAGTTAAGATTAGTTACTCCAAAGATGTTTGAAATAATTATCTAATGCTCAAAGTCTGTGGTCAACAATGTAAAGCAATCCCTGTCTCTACACTTCTACATACACAGAGATTCTTTGTGAAAGAAACACATACATGGCTTTAGGATGAAAAGCCAAATTATATCACTTTGCAACTCAATGTGCTTATGTGTATCTCTGCATCAGAATACAGCAGTTGCCATGAAAATGAAAGAGCACATAGAATCATAGAATTGTCAGGGCTGAAAGGAACCTCAAGGATCATCTAGCTCCATCCCCCCTGCCATGGACAGGGACACTTCACACTAGATAAGGTTGCTCAGAGCCACATCCAGCCTGACCTTAAAAATCTCCAGGAATGGGGCCTCCACCACCTCCCGGGGCAACCTGTTCCAGTGTCTAACCATTCTCATGATGAAGAACTTCTTCCTAACTTCAAGCCTAAACCTGCCCTGGCACAGTTTGAGGCTGCGTCCTCTTGTTCTGTCACTGGTTGCCTGACAGAAGAGACCAACCCCCACCTGGCTACAACCTCCTTTCAGGTAGTTGTAGAGGGCAATGAGGTCTCCCCTGAGCCTCCTCGTCTCCAGGCTGAACAACTCCAGCTCCCTCAGCATCTCCTCACAGGGCTGTGCTCCAGCTTCCTCACCAGCCTTGGTGCCCTTCTCTGGACATGTTCAAGCATGTTCAAGAACTGGACACAGGACTCAAGGTGTGACCTAACCAGTGCTGAATGACTTCCCTGGTCCTCCTGGATGCCCTTGGCCTTCTTGGCCACCTGGGCACACTGCAGGCTCACATTCAGTCAGCTGCCGACCAGCACCCCCAGGTGCCTCTCTGCCTGTCTGCTCTCCAGCCACTCTGTCCCCAGCCTGTAGCACTGCATGAGGTTGTTGTGGCCAAAGTGCAGAACCTGGCACTTAGACTTGTTAAAACTCAGACATTGGAGTGTGCCCATCTATCCAGCCTGTCCAGGTCCCTCTGCAGAGTCCTCCTATCCTCTAACAGATCCACACATGTTCCCAACTTGGTGTCATCTGCAAACTTACTGATGCTGGACTCAATCCCCTCATTCAGACCATCAATGAAGCGGGACTGAGCCAGCACTGATCCCTGGGGCACACCACTAGTGACAGCTGCCAACTGGATGTGGCACCATTCACCACCACTCTCCAGGCCTGGCTATCCAGCCAGTTCTTAACCCAGCACAGAGTGCCCCTGTCCAAGCTATGGGCTGAAAGAATTAAATTCAACCTGCCATTAAAAAGGAAGTACCAGTGTCTGGATAGGTAATAATAATAATAATAATAATAATAATAATAGCAGTTGTATACTATCAAACTTAACCACATAGTGCTTTTATGAATGTTACAATGCACAGGTTATCAGACACCGCATGTCACATGCTGAAACAATTATGGTAGAGGAGGTAGTTTTAACTGGTTCTTCTTCTGTCTAAATTCCTAATCTGTGCTAATTAATTTTTAACTAAGAATTTGTAAAATTCCTTACATTTTTTGTATTTATTTGCACTTCCAGAAGGTTAGAGAAATATTAGCTAATTAGTCTGTAATTTTGAACTGCTGTACTGAAGTACTCTTATATTAAACTGGTAAAAACCTTTACTGGTTTCAGTTGTGTGAATGTTAACTTTCAGTCCAGTAAAACACAAGTAATCCTTTTCTTCCTATATCTAATCAAAACAAAAATTTCCTTTCAAATGTATCCACAGGCATTATTGCCTCTTAGTAGCCTTCCTATTTGACCTTTTCAAACACCGAAAACACCCCAAACAAACAAGCATAAACCCCCTAGCATTTATCTGCTGGTTCAGTTCATTAAAGTGCAATTAACTGCATCTTGTTCCTTCACATCATGCACAGCTTCTCTCCTATTCTCCTCTTCCTCCTGTGGGAGGAAACAAAACCACTTCTGGCCTCCTCCTCTCCTCCTGTGCAAATACTAGGAGGCCACACAGAGCCTGCTAATGCAGCAGAATCCCAGAACCACTTTTTTTTCAAAATGCACTCCTACTTTTAATTGTTAAGGTGAAACAAATACTTCTACACCCTGGATCTCCAAAAGCTAGCAGACTCTTGCGCTTCAGTTAAGATGCTCAAATAATACCACATGGTCCTCAATGTCTTTTTTTCTGGGAACTGAGGGGAGAGAAGGGAAAAGCAAGAGGAATAAGTCTGTGGCTTTCAGGGTTGAACTGACAGATACAGAAGAGATACAGGAAGTTTTCTATCCGAATTCTTGATGGAAGGTGCCGTCTTATCCAGTTACCATCAATCCCTTTTTATGTCGGGCTGACCTTTTTGTGTATGTCGCACAAGCTTACATCACACTTGCTTTCTTTTCTCTTCTCCCTCCCCTTTTCTGTGCCATCCAAACTCAGAAAAGGATAGGCAGGTAGGTTGAACTTCACTGCTGTCCCTTACTGGTAGAAAGAAGAAATAAGGATTAAAATACTGCATCTTGCTGCTTTTCTTTATGACAGTATTTAACACCCTACCCAAGATTATTAATAGCAGCTTCACAAGCTCACTCATTCACTTCCAAGCATGCATCTGTACAAACCATGCCATCTTCTGGTGCTTCCTGGCAGCAAAAAAAGAAACACCAGTGTCCAAACTTAAAACTGTCACCTCTATCTCTGACTGCATAGGGAGTTCAGCTCTCTCTCTGGCACCCTGTATGTGAGTGTAACGCTGCACTCTGCAAAGATGCTTCATGTCTCTTCCAGGTGCTAGAAATAGTCTGAATTGCTGTGACAATACCAACTCTGCCCTACAAACTAAGTCAGTAAACTCTATTTTGAAAAAAAACGAAACAACCCAAAAACAACAACTCTGTGTTACAGTTATTATAAAAGATACTCCTATGATTGATGCCAAAAAAAACAGAACAGAAAATAATTTTGAAATTGGATTCGCAATAGAAGAGTAGCACCTGCAGTAAACAGAGACTGGTTAACATGTTGAGATACCCTTTATCCCTTAATACTGTTTTTCTGTACCTTGCAGAAATAGCTCCAAACCTTATAGCTCGCAAACGGTTGGCTGCTATGTGTTTTCTTCCTCTGCACCTACCCAAGGCTCCTCATCACAGATTCCCCTGGATATTAAGAGACTGGTTGTTTGCTTCTGCTTTCTCTATTGGAAAAGCAGTGCAGAAGTTCATTCTTCTTGTCACTTCTTTTACGCCAACAGAAGACTCAACCTTAATTTCTCTTCTAGTTGGAGTAAGAGGACCACTGTATACATTACCTTTACACAGCATGCATCACATGAGTTTTAAAAACACATGTTACATCCTGAGCACACCACTATAGACTAATCCTTCAGCATCCACACTTCTCCATTTAATTGTGTGATGTACTAATGTATTTCTATGCAGACTCATTACTGTGGAGGAGTGTCACACCACTCAAAAACATCCTGACAGCGTAAAATCAAGACTGTGTTTCAAGCAAGAACCATAGAATCACAGAAGGTTGGAAAAGACCTTAGAGAGCATCTACTCCAACCTCCCTGCCACAGGCAGGGGCACCTCTCAGCTAAACTTGGTTGCTCAAGGCCTCATCCAACCTGCCCTTAAGTGCTTCCAGTGAGGGGGCATCCACAACCTCTCTGGGCAACCTGTTCCAGAGTCTCACAACCCTCGTACTGAAAAACTTCTTCCTAAGATCTGGTCTAAATCTACTCTCCCTCAGGTTAAAATCATTCCCCCTTGTCCCATCACTAGACACTCATATGAAAAGTCTCTCTCCAACCTTCCTGTATGTTCACTTTAGTTATTGGAAGGCAGCTGCTCCACCAGCGTCTTCTCCAGGCTGAACGACCCCAGCTCCCTCAGCCTATACTCATAGTAGAGATGCTCCAACTTCTCCAAGGAGGTTTATGGCCCTCCTCTGGACTCACTCCAACAGTTCTATGTCCTTCTTACAATGGGGACACCAGAACTGGATGCAGTATTAGAGGCAGGGTATCACAAGAGCACAGTTAAGGGTCAGAATCACCTCTCTTGACCTGCTGGCCACACTCCTCTTGATGCAGTCTAGGACACAGTTTGCCTTCTGGGATGCATGAGTGCACTGCCAGCTCATGTTGAGCTTCTCACCAATCAACACCCTCAAGTCTTTTTCTTCAGAGCTACTCTCAACCCACGCTGCACTGAGCCTGTATTTTTGCCTGGTATTCTCTTGACCCAGAAGCAGAAACTTGCACTTTGACTTGTTGAATCTCATGCAGTTTGCAGTGGCCCACTTCTCAAGTCTGTAAGATCCCTCTGGGTGACAGCCTTTCCCTCAAGTAAGTCTGCCACACTACACTCAACGCCATGTCACTAACAAAAATGTTAAAAGTCATCCAGAAGAGGCCTCTGAAGAACTCCCTTTGCCACTAGTCTCCATCTGGACATCAAACCACTGATCATGACTCTTTGACCTCTGAGTAGTCCATTCATCCAGTCCATGTCTTTCCATTTTAGACACAAAGATGTCATATGAGACAGTGCCAAATGCCTTCCGTAAGTCTGGGTAGATGATGTCAGTTGGTCTTCCATATCTACTACAGCTTCCATTCTGTCATAGAAGGCCATTAGATTCATCAGGTACGATTTGCCCTCATATGAGATCAACTATACCTGTGATATCTGAGCACCTGCTGCTGGGAAAAAATGAGTGATTAATTATGTTATGGCACAACCCTTGTACTATTAGGCCACTTTGAGACTAACCCAACCTATACAGGGCCCAGCTGAGTAAGAGGAAGCTCCACTGGCATTCTGATCCCCTACCGGGCTGCTTACACTCCTCTTAGTAGCACTGAAGGCCTGCAATGGTTAAGTTTTGGCTCAAAACCAGGCAATATTATTTATCATTAAAGACTGGCTCTAGTATGCTTTTTTCTACTTATGTTACTTAGTTTCCTGTAGTGAGTAAAATCTTAAGAGAAAATGAAGCCAAATAAGTTTCAAACTGTGTTTATAAATTGTATTGATTTTTCTAGGTCTCATGTACTGGATAATTTTACAAACATGAAGAATCTGAAAAGAGAGGCAACTGGAGGAATCCAATGAGCTAAGACTCTAGAAGGCAAGAGAGCCCAAGAGAGCCGGTTAATAGCCAAACATCACTTTCTTCAAACTCAAAATAGGTGCATTCCTTTGAGCAAAAAAATGAGTAGAGTAGGCAGGAGATCTGCATGGAAGAGCAAGGAGCTGCTGAAAGAGGTTATGTCCAAGAAAGAAGTTCACAGTATATG
>VWYK01014644.1:832-18943 GCA_013399775.1 Semnornis frantzii | reverse complement strand
GAATAACCCCAGCTCCCTCAGCAGCTTCTCAGGGCAGAGGTGTTCTAGCTCTTGGATCAACTTTGTGGCCCCCTTCTGCACACTCTCCAATAGCTCTGTGTGTCCCTTGTGATGGGGACACCAGAACTGGACATGACATTTGAAGTGGGGTCTCACAAGAGCAGAGTAAAGGGGCAGAATCATCTCTCTGAATCTCCTGACCACTAAAAACTGTGCCTGAAAGCAAGTCTACAGCTGCAGTGACTTTTTCCAACATAAGCGGAATTAAAAGTGATTTGGCAATCACAGGTAGAAGAGGGTCCACATGAGGAACTGTCTTGAACTCAAAATGCATTAAAATCCTGGTGTAGTTGTTACATGTTAGTGTGAATGGAAATTCCCCATGTTGCCTCCTGTAGTTTGCTTTCTGTTGGTGGTGGAAGGGACTTGGGCTGCTAAGTGTTAAGTTTATTGTAAGCATGGTTTCCCATCACATCCCAATGTGTATTTTATCCTTTCTCTTCAAAATCACTTGGCACTGTGCTCGTACTACTTTCAGTCCTTAAACTTCCTTCTCCTTTATGAAAACTCAGCTTCTGGAGTCTGGTCTCTGCTGTAGTCTTTTGAAGAAATCATGATCTACAGAGTTTGAAGATGAACTTTGCGTTGCCTGAGCTAAAAACCACAGGGTGGAAGCGAGTTTGGTGTCTGTTTGCAGTGCTCCTGTTTATGTTCTGAAACTGCTTTCAGTAGTAGTTGCTTCCAATTGGTGTTGTGCATGTGAACTCCAGACAGGCACCTTCTGCCAGCCTTCTACTCTCTGCAAAAGGCTTGGGCAATGTATAGCTTTCCCCTGATCCAGCTGGCACAGCAGAGCAAATATTTACTTATTTTCACACAGAAGCTAATATCTCAGTGCAGAAGAATTGGAATCACACCCTGTACAAACAGGTACTTCATGTAAGCCATGCAGCCCATCAGGAGTTTTTACTGGATCTTCAAACCCCTGATGCTGCTGGCAGCAGGGCTGGACCCAGGCTCTTGAGTTAGTGGCAGCCCTCCTGGGTGATCAGACCTGGTTCATTAAGGTCACAGAAGCATCCAAGTTGGAAAAGACATTCAAGATCACCAAGTCCAACCAACAACCCTATCCTATAAGGTTCACCCTAAACTGGATCCAAATCCAAGTCATCCAAATGACTTCTAAACAGCCAGGGTTGGTGACTGCCCTGCCTCCCTGGGCAGCACATTTCAATGCCTGACCACTCTTGCTGGGAAGAAATTTTCCTAATATCCAGTCTAAACCTATCCAGTCACAGCTCGAGGCCATTCCCTCTTGTTCTGTCACCAATTTCCTGTGAGAAGAGACCAGCACCAACCTCTCCACAGCCTCCTTTCAGAGATAGTTGTAGACAGTGATGAGGTCTTCCCTCAGTCTTCTCTTTTCCAAACTATTCATCCCTAGCTCCTTCAGTTGCTCTTCATATGATTTATCCTCCAGGCCCTTCCCCAGCTTCCTCTGCACTTGATTCAGTACCTCCACATCTTTCTTGTATTGAGGTGACCAAAACTGAACACAGTACTTGACGTGAGATAGTTTGTCTCTGTGTTTGTCCCATCATGTATCTTGATGTTTACACCGAGATACTCTTGCTTGTACCAAGAAATAACCTCCAAACCTGGTCCTGTTGGCCTGGTGCTAAAAGTAAAACTATTTGGTTGAAGTGCTGTAGCAGTGTACTGTGTGCCGAAGGCTCAGCTGTGATCAGCTTGTTATTCCTGCCTTTGCTCTGTCTCAGGGCTGTCCCTTGGCAGTGAAAATGCTGAGCTGCTTTGAAAATAAGTGCTAAAGGGGAGGGCAGAACATTGCCTGTGTGTTAAGCAAAGGTCACATTGTTAGCAGTACAATATGAGAGGCTAAAAAGGAAGGAGTGGAGGGACATTACTGTTCTGCAGCTACATACTCTTAAGTGCATCTCAAGCAATGTACTATTTCCTGGAGTGTGTTTTCTCAGTTGTTTCAGTGCCTTTGAGTTTTCAGGGAAAAGGGAAATGGGTTAGAACAACTTGCACAAAGGTGATGCAGTGCAAGCATTTTAGTGCATATCTCTGAGCAACACTAATTAAATGAAGTATCTTTACCTTGCCTGTTGGTTGTTAAACCATGCTAGTCCAGCAGCAGTCAGATCCTGTGAGCACCACCTTCCACTTGCTACATACAGCTCTGAAGAATTCAACTGCTGGCTTTGTTTTTCAGCTTGTTAGGGTCAAGTCTCTGCCATGAGCAATCTGGCACAGTAGATGCTTTTTTGGTTAACTTTATTTTGATGAAGGGAAACAAGCTTATTTTATTTTTTTGCCATGCTAGATGTCTAAAGGTTCACCATCCATGATTGCATTCTGGCATTTATTCCATGTAGCACTTGATTCAGGAATGCTAACAACAATGAGATGCCATACTTGTCCTAAAGGATGGGACTAAGGGGAGGAAGGAGGAGTTGTAGAATATGCCTGAGTCTCAAATTTAGGCGAGTCTAATGAATTAATACTGAAATCTCCATGTGCTCTCTGAAGTGTGCTGCCTGTCTTGCACAAAATAGCTGAGGGCTATTTGACCTGCTGTTGGCATGGCCATGCTGGGCATCTGTGTGTGCAGAAGGTTGAATTTTCTGCTTAAAGGTCCTTTGCCGTGAGGTCAGCACTGGGTGAGGTGGGTGAGAGAGGGACAAGTTTTCATTAAAATATCCTCCAGGTGCTTAGGCTCCAGAAACAGCAATATTTTAAAGAAAGGGTAGTGAACTTTGCTTTCTAAATTCACTTTCCGTTCATATTATGAATGAGGACCTGGCAAATAATTAAGCTTCTTCTCTTGGGGAGTTGGTCTCTTCTCCCAGGCACCTAGGGACAGAAGAAGAGGACACAGCCTGCAGCTGTGCCAGGGCAGGGTCAGGCTGGATGTTAGGAAGAAGTTCTTCCCAGCAAGAGTGATTGGCATTGGAATGGGCTGCCCAGGGAGGTGGTGGAGTCCCTGTCCCTGGAGATGTTAAAAAAGAGGTTGCATGAGGCACTTAGTGCCAGGGTTTAGTTAATTAGAAGATGTTAGGTGATGAGTTGGACTCGATCTCAGAGGTCTTTTCCAACCTGGTTCATTCTGTGGCTCTGTGATTTTTGTCAGTGATTGCAGTGATGTGTCTGTGATTAGCTAATTTCTCCTCTGGCAGTTAGTCCCTACAGAAGTACTTGTGAAATTAGTTTAAAATAGTGAAACAGAGGGCACCATGAGGCAGTACTCTATCTTAAAGGAATGTTCTGAGTTTTCTTTTCCTTGTGTGAGCATTAGGAAGAATAATGTTAGAGCAATCTGATGCCATGCATCCCACTGGGGAGAGACGCCGGGGTTCTTGCAGTTGCATCTGAGATCTAGAATTGTGGGTTTCTATTTCAAGCCAAAGAAACACCTCTGCTTTTCCCTTGATCCCAGGAAGCAGGGCCTGGCAGCCATGTGGCTGGTATCCTGTGTCAGTAGAACACAGAAAGAGGGTCATGGCCCAACTGCCCCTGGTACCTGATGCTAACTGTCCCCTGCCCTCCACAGTGTAATGTTTGAAGTCTGTGACTTGTGAGTGCTCAGCTGGGGAGTTCTGAGTTAACAGCCTTGGTTTTGAGAATGGCCCATCATTTAAAATGCATATGAGAAGGGTTTCTTCATTAAATCACATCTGGTTGTGGATGTAAAGAGCACAGAAATCTAGATATCCATACATGTTTTTTGGGTCGTCAGTCTTGGCCTCATTCTCAAACAGGTTTTGAATGTTGTGATGGTTTGGGAGTTCCCCAACCCCCACACTTTAAAATGACCCAGGCTAGACTCTCAGCCGGCTGGAAGTTAAGAGATGAAGCTCTATTTACAGCTCAGCACAATATACAAGCAAATATATACAGTATATACAGGAATATTTACAGAAATATACAAGTTAAAGGTAATACAGACACACAACACCCCTCCCAGAAATCAGAGACCCCAGGAGGGGCTCCCAACCACCTTTCCACCTTCTCCCCACTCCCACACCTTACCCCAAGGTTTAGCTTACGCACAAGGAGGATCGACCGGGGAGGATTAGAAGAAAAGTGGTTAGTGAAGTTATTCAACAGAGAGGAGAAGCCAGAGCTACTAGAGAGCCCAAAAAACTGCTTGCCCCGTGAAGCTGCTAGCCCAAGACCCAAGAAGCAAGTAAGTGCCTCGTGACGCAGACTGCCAGCTTGAGAGACTCTTATCTTTTTGTAAACATTCACAGCAAGCCTATGAGTGTAGACATCACCATTGTTTTCCTTCACAGCTTACAGTAAATTTTCTCTATTAAAAATATTCCAATTAACTCAAACCAGCACAAATGTGTGAGGTTGTTTCAACTAATTCAGCTCTTCCCTTCAAATGATGTTTGCTGCTACTGCCTGAGCACTGGATCCAAGGTTTCTCCTCTGTAACCTTTAGTCTCTGTCAAGCAGCTTTTCTGCACTCGATATGTTTCACTCTCTCTGTATCATCTGTCCTCTGCTAACCATCTTGCTTCGTACCACCACTTTTATCCATCTGACCACTTTCAATTGAGTTGCTTAGGCCCTGTCATCTGCCAGCAAATCTGAGCAACAATTACTCTCTTAACCCAGACATGCCTACCTAGACACTTGTGTTTGTCTGCTGACCACGTATTTCCCATTGCAGGTAAATAACCCTAAAAACAGGTTATCCTCTAGAGGTTTGCAAAAGGCAGGAGGAGATTAAGTTGCTGTCTGAGCTGCAGGCTCATAAACATCATGCAGAAATCTCCTGCATTCACCACGGGAGGACACAATCTGCCACAGTGGGCATGAGATTTGCACAGGAATCATGAAATGGCATCGCCTCTAACCATATACCTGAATGTGGTGACAGATAGGAATGCTTTTAAACTCAAATACCTTTCAGACTTTGTGAAAGAAATCCTACCTGAGGTTGTCCCCACAGTTAAGGAACAGGGTACTACTGGTGTATCACCTTCAACATTTTCTTTAAATTCATCTTCCTTGAAGGAGTCAGACTGAAATAGCAAATTGTGGCCTGCAGCACTCCATCTGTTCGCTCCTGAGAGCATGAGGACAGCGTGAGATGCTCTGGGCACCCTTCACACTCTCGTAGGTTGCCTTGTTGTGTATTCAGAGCACAGAAATAACAATAACGTGGCCATACTCTAGGCAGCAATTCTGAGCAATTCCTGGGTTGTGTTGTCAGGAATATCCTTAAAAATCCTTTCTGTTTTGCTTCTGTCTTATTTATGGGAGTTACGGTGCTGCTGCTCCCAAGAGCTTGAAAGTCTTGAGTCAAAATCACTGTCTCCTTCCCTGCTCCATACATAGTAGACTCCTACTAATTTTTTTTTCTGTTTTGTGCTTGTTTCTAAATCTTCCTTTTGCTTATCCTGTGAGCATATGACAGGCACTCATTCTCCATGCAGACCTGCAGGTACTGACCCCCTACTTCAGGCTGCTGTGACTGTTCCTTCTCTCTGCTACATCACAGAATCCCAGCATGGTGAGGGTTGGAAGTGACCTCTGGAGATAATCCAGTCCAACACCCCTACTCAAGAAGGGACACCCATAGCAAGTTGTCCAGCATCACTATGTCCAGTGGAGGTTGGAATCTCTCCAGAGGAGTCTCCATAACCTCTCTGTGCAGCTTGCTACAGGGCTCTGACACCCGCAAAGAAGTTTTCTGTACTCTGTTCCACCTCAAGATGGAAAACCTGTCTGTAGTGACCAAACCAACAGCTTTCCCTCTGATGACCTGGCAGAGGAAAGTAGGAGTTAATGTTAGTTGTGTGGTGGGTGCGTGTCTACTTCTGTGGAAAAGGAGAGTAGGGTAGAGGGCAGGTTGCTAAAATACCTTCATTGGATCTGTTCCTTGTTTGCTTTCATATCCAGCCCTAAGAGAGTCAATAGAAAGTGGGATGCACAACTACACCTTTGTGCTTGGCAGAGAAGCTGGCTGCTGTTCTCCAACCTCAAACAGCTGCTGAGAAGACAGATTCCCTCGCTACCTACATTTAATCTTTTTACTGTACTGGAGGGGAGGTGGCAGAAGATCTTGTGCTTATTCCAGAGGCCCCTGTAGAGCACACAGGACCTCTTTCCTGCTATTGTGACTTCTGTTGGTCATAATCAGCCGAAACAATTCCTCTGAGCGTTTTGGCTTCCTTACAAAGCTACCAACCAAATTGTATAGCTTGTAATAATTTTAGCTTTGCTTTCACTAAAATACTCTCCTAGACTATCTAGGGAACCTTGTTCTGTGTGGTATGTTGTCTGCTTGAAGAGTGGGAGCCTTGGGATCTGAGCCAGTCAGCATGATCTGTAGAGCTTCACGTGTCCTACGTTGGTGAGACAACATATGGGTGTCAAGATGTGCCACACCAGAGATGTTTCTGAGGGGAGGCTTGCCATGAAGTTTCAGAGCAGCATGGCTTCTTGGCAGCGTTTACATGGCATCATGCACAGGGTTGGGAGGGGTTCGTTGGTTTGTTTTTTTTAATAGAAAGCTATTGTAGCATTAGTATTTGCTGTTTAATTTGGAGGGAAGGAGCAGTGGATGTCTGCAATGCTGCTGAACTCACTGTGTGTATAGCAGAGCTGGGCTGACTGCTGTTCAACTTTTACATTATCATCTCCATTTCCTTTATTTTCTTTAAACTGTATTAGCTCTCTTCTAGTGGAAAAACAGGATTTGAATTTCAGAGCTCAGCTGTTGCTTCATCCTCATGGGAATAAGGATGCTCAGCTTCTCCCTCAGTCTCAGATCTGTTTCCTTTAAGTGCTGCAGCAGCTTTCAGGTCTCGGGTGCCTGTTTGCTTTGACTGGTGTGTTAAGGGAGTCCTGCTGCCTTCAGATTCTAGGTATTGTCCTAGGAGGATTCAGTTATGGAATAGAGTTTTTTCATCCTGCTGATTGTGTTGTCTGTGTAAGACCTGTGGGTTAGAATTAATCTTCATAAGAAACTGTCATGCTGAGGTGTACAAGGCATTTTCAACTAACTTCAAGCATTGTAACTTTCCTTTTGGTACAATTTCATAACTGGAGGGGTGGTAGGTGGTGGGCTGTGTGTGTGTTAAATTGCCTGAAGACCTAAACTTAAAGTTGAGTGTTTGTAGAGAGGGAAGGAAATAACCTCTGAGTAAAATGTATGGTAATTAAATGTCTGAGCAGTGTCACCTGCTTGGAAGCAGCTTTGGGGAAGATCTCATTATTTGATACCATGTAATGTTCCTTACAGCAATGTCAGCTGGGGGCATTTTGTTTCAGCAGTGTTTATGTGGAGGAACTGATGCCTGGTCACTGGAATCTGCCATCTTGTGTGTTCATGCTGTGGGAACCTGATCTCTGTGTCCTGATAAAATGCTAATAAATACAAGAAGGGGTGTAAAATGTGGTAAGATCATTGTTGGGTTGTTGCATTGGCAACTTGATGAGTATATTTTGCCTCTCTACCATTCTGCATGTGCAAACCCAAACAATGTAGTTACTTTGGGAATAGTTCAACCTCCAAATGCTGCAGTTCACTTGATGTTTCTTCTCACCCCATCCCCAGATTTATAGATTGATGGAATCTATAGTTTGAGTTGGAAGAGACCTTAAAAACCTTCTAGTTCCAAACCCCCTGACATGGGCAGGGACACCTTCCACTAGACCAGGTTGCTCAAGCCTTTATCCAACTTGGTCCTGAAGACCTTCAGGGAAGGGGCATCCAAGACCTCCCTGGGTAGCCTGTTACAGTGTCTCACCAGCTTTACTGTAAAGACTTTGTTCTTGATATCCAATCTAAATCTACTTTTGGCAAGCTAAAAGCCATTTCCTTTCATCTTATCACTACAAGCGTGTGTCAAAAGTCCCTCCTTAGCTCTCCTGTAGCCCCCTTTGGGTACTGGAAGACTGCTACAAGGTCTCCTTGGAGCCTTCTCTTCTCCAGGCTGAACAGCCCCAACTCTCAGAGGGGAGATGATCCATCCCTCTGATCATCTTCAAGGCTTTTCTCTGGTCCTCCTCCAGCTGTCCTTCTCTTGGGGTCATAATCCCTGTTTAATAAGTTTAGATACTATGTAAGTCTCTCTATGTGCCAAGACCACTGTCCAAAGCTGCAAAAGATCTCTTAAGATTGTGATTGTGTTCAGTGTGTCTCAGGCTGAAGTAGCAGATGAAAGATGATCAATCTCCTGATGATTGCCTCTTCCAAAGCATTAGTGTTCAAGTGTTAGCAAAGTAATTAAAAAGGAGGAGATGCAACACAACTTTCTTGTTGTCAAAATGTTAAGCTTAAAAATACAGAACTTTACTAAAGTTCTGTGTGCTTAATCAGTGCTGAGGAGCTATTTTCATCCTAACATCTGCAAGTATCTAGCAATAGTGTGTAAGTGTTGGCTGTATGTTACAATACTTCATTTTAATTAGACTCCATAGGAGATAGTTAAAGGGCTGATGAGGAAAGCTATTGGTAGCAGTAAATATTATGGCACATTTGGAAATGGGGAGGGTAAGAAGATGTTGGCTTCAGTGTGTAATATAACTAACACTTGGCACTCTGGGACACACTTGTCACTGCTTTTGACTGTAGGAACTCATGATAGATGGCATTGCAGTTTGGTAAATCTTCCTAAGGGGACTAGTTTGTTATTGGAATGCCCTGGTGAGGCAGATGCAGGAAGCCTTGCTGTATTAATCAGCAATTGCTGGGTCACATTGGCAGATGAGAGGTGGTGATGTGGACCCTTGGTTGAGGAGCAGATCGTAACTGAGATGGATGCTGGGTACGGAACCACAAGATGTGAGTGGGGGGCAGCACTGGCTGGGGCTTAGAACCACATTGCAACTTGCTGTGACTAGGGAGATTCCTTCCAGAACATGAGTGGGACATGAGTGGTTCAGTGACCCAAGGAAAAGCTCTGCAGGCAGGTGGGGGGAGAGGAGAGCCTCTCTAAAAGGGAATACACCCTCAAGTAACTGTCCCAGTCCTTTAGTCCTGGGATCTGGCAGTGGTGCTTCTATTGCTGTTTCACTTTGATTTCTTTTTGGCCTGTGGCCCATTCAATGAGACTTTTGGTCCTTTGTTTTGTGCTTTATTGAAATCAGGGTAGGGTTTTGTTTTTGTTTTTTTTTTTTTGCTTTTTTGTTATAGCTCATTACAGGGTCAGCAGGCTGTGGCCCTTATTCACACCAAATACTAAACAGAATTTCAAGCCTAACTAGAAAACTGAGCAGCTTTCCTCCAATCCCTGCACATAGCAGGGGAAGGAGTTTGAGTGAAGTATTACACTTCCACTTGAGTGGAGTTTGAGTGGTGAATGTCCGGAGAGCAGCCCTGAGGAAAAGGACCTTGGGGTCTGGGTTGATGAAAAGCTCAACATGAACCTGCAGTGTGAGTGCAGCCCAGACAGCAACTGAGTCCTGGACTGCATCAAGAGAAGCATGGCCAGCAGGGCAAGGGAGGGGATTCTGCCCCTTTGCTCTGCTCTTGTCAGACCCCACCTGGAGTCCTGTGTGCAGTTCTGGAGCCCCCAGCACAGGAAGGACATGGAAGTGTTGGAGTGGGTCCAGAGGAGGCCACCAAGATGCTCAGAGGGCTGCAGGCACCTCTCCTATAAAGACAGACAGAGAGAGTTGGGGCTCTGCAGCCAGGAGAAGAGAAGGCTTCAAGGGACCTTAGAGTAGCCTTCCAGTATCTGAAGGGGGCCTACAGAAAGGCTGAGGAGCGACTATTGACAAGGTCTTGTAATGCCAGGACAAGGGGCAATGGGTTTGAAGTGGCAGAGGAGAGATTTAGACTAGATATCAGGAGGAAGTTCTTTCCAGTGAGGGTGGTGAGACACTGGCCCAGGTTGCCCAGGGAGGTTGTGGCTGCTCCCTCCCTGGAGGTGATTCAAGGCCAGGTTGTAGGAGGCCTTGAGTGACCTGTTCTAGTGGGAGGTGTCCCTGCCTATGGCAGGGGGTTAGAACTGGATGATCCTTGAGGTCCCTTCCAACCTTACCATTCTGTGATTAGGTTCTAGAAATACAGAAATAAATAAAATCTATGATAGATGTGGTTTTCAATCTGACTCCTGACCCAAGCAGTAACTATCCCACTTAAAACACAGTACAGGTTCTCATCTGAATTCTTAGTTACTGGTTCTGCCATCCCAAGATGAGCTCTCATCTTGCATAGAAGGTGGCAGCTTGAAGCATTAATGGCTGTGGAAGAAGATTTGAAAGGCAATTTCCCTTCTCAATTTTCTCTAAAGTCATTAAAATTCATCTTCAGTTCTTGAAACATCGAAACTTCTGTTCTGCTTAGGTATCTGGATCGGAGATCTTACAATTGTTCACTGCACTGAATAGCCCTGAAATTTATGGCAAACCATTTGACACCATTTTACAAATTGTCCAGGATTCTGCAGATTTATCTTCCCAAGTTTAATTTTTTCCCTTGCCAAATCAGCGCTGATCTCTCGATGCTATGAACTGAGTTTCCAATTACTTAAACCTGAAGCTGCTTCTTTGCTTTTATTAGAGTTGTGCCCTGCTAAGGCACTTTAATGTTACTTGGCTGTCTTCAGGTTGGAGATGTTCTGACTGCTTGGTCCTGTGGTTTAACATCTTGCTCTGTGAAGGGAATGGTGTGAGGAGCTGAGGTGTGCTGTTTATTCTGCACCTTTACAGCACCTGTTTGGGAAGCGAGGAGTCTCCAAGTTTGTCTTAGAAGTGCAGAAGTGTCTTAAAATAGCTTAACTGTGGCACCTTATTTGAATTGAAAATAGTTGTTTTTAATTTGTAGCTGCTGATGGCAGGAGTTGCCAGGCTTAGGGTGTCAGAAGGGTGATGAATTTGTGTGGGAGGATGTAGGCTATGAGAATACACAGGACTCTGTCTCTTGTCTTGAGGAAGCTTGTGGCAGCAGAAAAGCCTTTTGTCATACTAGTGTCACGTTTTATTGTGGCTCAAAACCGATGAGAGAAGAGAGAAATCTGTCAAGAGCAGCCTGTCTCTTTTTGCCTGTCTTTTTTTCATTCCTCCCATCCTTAACTTCCTTTCTTCCTTAGAGTGTAGACTCACAGAATGTCAGAGGCTGCAAAGGACCTCAAAGGATCACCCAGTCCAATCCCCCTGCAGAGCAGGATTGCCTATACCAGACCACACAGGGACACATCCAGGCAGGTCTTGGATATCTTCAGAGCAGTAGACTCTGCAATTCACCTGGGCCTGTTCCAGGTCTCTGTCACTTTCACAGTGGGGAAAAAAGTTCTCCTCATGTTTCCATGGAACTTCCTATGCCTCAATTTCCACCCATTGCCCCTTGTGCTGTCATTGGGGATCACCCAGCAGAGCCTGGCTCCAGCCTCCTGGCACTCATCCTTTACATATTTATAAATGTTAATGAGGTCACCTCTCAGGCTCCTCCTCTCCAAGCAGCCCAGCCCCAGCTCCCTCAGTCTCTCCTCATAACAGAGATGTTCCATTCCCTCCTTCATCTTTGTGGCTCTACACTGGACTCTCTGAAGCAGTTCTGTGTCCTCCTTGAACTGGGGGGCCCAGAAGTGGACACAGTACTGCAGATGTGGCCTCAGCCCAGCAGAAAGGCAGAAGAGCTTCTCTCAACCTATTAACCACAGCAATTCTAATACACCCTAGAATGGCATTGGCCCTCCTGGCCACAGAAGCACATTGGCTTATGGTCAGCCTCCCATCCACTAGGACCCCAGATCCTTTTCCCATCACTGCCTTCCAACAGATCAGTCCCCAGAAGAGGCAAAGCTCCAGCTAATCCAAGCAGAAACATCTGGTGTGGGGGCTTTCCATCTGGGCTCCGATACTACCTGTCCCATCTCATACCACTGACTTTAAACCACTCCAGTGATGTGCTCTCAACTTCTCTTAATGTTGGCTCCACACCACACTTGGTTTTACTATTGTGTTTATCTCCACAACCACTTCAAGTGTGAGCACTCTGTGATGTGTTAATTCACCCATGATATGGGAGCTCTGTGTGGTTTTTATGCTTAGACAATAACCCTGAGAAATGATAATTAAAAAAAAATCTCAGGTTAATCACAGCACTCTTTTCAAGATAGTAGATCACAAGGAAGTGCAACCTGGTTGTAGATGGTATGTATTTATATCCCAGCCATTCCACTCCTCTGTCCTTGAAAAGACTTGGCAACTCTTGCTGTCTGTCAAGTACAGTGGAAAAGTGAGGGTGTGAGGAGGATCATCTTGTTCTCTGAAATGATTTTGTGTTTAAAGGCAGACACTACAGAAGGAGGTTAAACAACTGGTGTCAACCTCTTCTTCCCCCCTCCCCCCCTTTATTTTTTTACTTTGATTGTGCCTGTAATTCTCTGCTGCTCATTAAGTAGCCAAAGGCCTTTTGAAAACTCCTTTCATTTGAGAAAGATGCCAGACAGAGCTGCTGGGAAATAATTATAGAAAATGAGTGTTGATGCATGTTTTGACTCTGCTGCAGAAGCAATTCTGTCTTCTCGAGTTGAAGTAATTACATTTGTTTCTATATAGAGAAAAAGAAAGGGTAATTGTTTAAAAATAAATACATAGGTCTGACTTGTACATTTGTGTAGTAGCAGATAGATGGGAAAGAAAAAAAAATTATTAGTGTAGTCAATTATTGTGTATTATTCCTTGAAGTGAGGTACCACTATGAAACACATTGAGTTGTGAAAAACTGGTGGGGTTTACAAAGCCCTTTCCCTCATGGTTGCTTTCCTTAGCATTGTGGAGTACTGACACTCCCAAAGCACGGTGAGTAGGAAGGGATCTACTGTAGATCTCTGCAGGGACTCACTAGCCATTACTTACTTAGTTGTTTGGGTTTTTTTTCCAGAGGAAAAAAGCTTTCAGTCATTTTAAACTAGAATCCTCATATGGGGAAGGAACTATAGCTGACATCTCTGCCTGTCAAGCTGCTTCTTGCTTCATGTGGCCAGAAGGGTAAAATTGTGCCAGTAGCTGTGATGAAGCAATTGCTAGTGTTGGAGTGGGGTGGAGCTGTCATGTTTTATGTGGGTCAGGAAACAGTCATGAGATGGCACCACTGCTGCAACCTCCCCAGGCAGCAAGCACCTGGAAGCTGTGTCAGGTTTCCATTTCACATAGAATCCCAGCATGGTGAGGGTAGAAGGGACCTCTGAAGATCAACTTGTCCAACCCTGCTGCTATGGGAGGATTACCTAGAGGACACACAGGAACACATCCAGGCAGGTTTTGAATGCTGCAGAGAAGGAGGCTCCACAACCTCTCCAGGGAGCCTGGTCCAGTGCTCTTGCATCCTCCATCTCCATGGGCAAGATGGCTGCTTAGGCCATGACTCAAACCCCTGTGAGTTTGTAGCACTCTCAAATGATGCAAGAGCTTACTGCCTTCCCTGAAGACATGGCTTAAGTCCACATTAGGAACAAGAACTCAAAAGCACTGTATGGGGAAACCTAGGTTGCAGCTAACGCTGAGACTTGCTGCTGCTGGATGCTGCTCGTTTTTCTGTCATGGAGCACCTGTGTTCCCAGCCTGCAAGGGAAACTAGAATTCCTAGAAACAGAGCTGAGCCTATGATGGGCTGGCCAGCAGCCCTGGCAAAAGAAAACCTTTCCAGAGAGCACAGCTCCTGTGTGCAGTGAGGCTGTGTCTATCAAAAGGCAACAAGCACAGCAAACACGTTATTGTGCTTGTCATCACAGCGCCATGGGACATCCACATGTCCTTGCAGTAACCAGCTGGACAGGCAATTACCTGCAAGTAAATGATGGCTGCACAGCAGGAGGGACTTTCCTGTACTGGCTTTCCTAAATGTCATTGTGCTTCTGCTGACCACAGTGCATAGCCAGGCCTTGATGGGTTCTTTGTTGCTTGCGGCTTAATGTGCTGGACACTGAACTGTCCTTCAGGCCTCGCTGCGGTAAGTAGTAGTCTTGATTTTTACCTCCAGTCGTCCACAATCTGGAGGTGCAAGGCAGAATTATGTTCTTCTGGCCCACATGATCTTTGTGACTAAGCTAACTTAACATGTGAAAGTGTATGGAGGGGATCAGAACATGTCCAAGTAGCTGTCCTCATTACCCTGTCACTGTTGGCAATACTCTGACCTGCTGTCGCGTGTCTCTGGCAGAACCTAGACCCTGGTTTGTGTGCAGTAGCTGCTCACTGACACACAGACAAGGGAAAGAATAGATTTAAAGAGGTCCAATCAAAAATCTCACCCTTTATTGCCTAATCTTCTTGCAAAGCCTCCATACCCTTTGTGTAATAATGGGAAAGTTTTCCTAGCTGTAGGTCAGGAAGGGTAAGTTTTTGCTGAAGGCAAAATTGGTTATGGTGTGAAAGCTTGGGCTTGCCAGACCAGATCCGACAGCTGCCACTATAAGAAGCACTGTAAATATTCATACTTACCTCTTCCTCACTGGAGCTTGTTGGTGTGGAGGGGCTATTTCCATGACATCTGCATTGGCACGTGGCTGGCCTGCCAACAGATGTGTGTAAACTGGGAGATGGTAGTCACAGAAGGGTATGGGGTGATAAAGTGAGCTCTGGAAATCTAGTCCATCCTGCCTGCTAGGTCAGCTTCAGGTGTGTGCTTTGTGCTGACAGCTGCAGGAACCCCAGCTCCATGTGGCCAGGAAGATACAATTATTTGCTGAGCTTCCATTTCAGCTTGGCCCTCTTCCAATCTTTTGGTAGTTACTTTTGGAGAAAGCTTCTTGCAGAAGTAATTTTCCCAAGGACTTGAACCTAGTTTGCTTTTACTTCCTGGTGCTCTTGCCATGTGAAAGATGAGCTGGCTAGTCAAAAATGATTGTCTGCAATCAAGATCTCCACCAAGACATCCATTCCTACTGATGTCAGATGACTTCTTGTTGTCTGAAAGATCAGCTACTGTGCTGATGAGGTGACCTTAACTAGAAATAGAATCTTCACTAAAAACTGGGTTTAAACTTGTTGGAATAAATTTCAGATACTTTCCAACCCAATATGCTGAAATTTTCTTGGTGCCTATCCGAAAGCAGAATTAGCTGTCTGGAATGCATACCTTATGGTTGTGTGAGCTGTGTAATGATTGTTTTTTAATGGCTGAGTGTATTGTTAAATATAGAAGTTAAGCTGAAAGGGATGAAGGGGAACGAGGCTCTGAGTTCCTGATGAGATGCCTGATTCTCTGCTCACTATCAGTTAATTTCCGTGTTTCCTGGAGAGGCTTCTTATCTCTCTGTCTTCCTAATGCTTTCATTCATGTGGCAAGACTCATTTGCATTTCCAGATTTTGATAGTGCACATTTAACAGATGTACTCCAGGCAGGTAGGGCAGACTTCAATGGATGTATCTTGCTAATGGATCTGACCCAGCACCTTTTTGCATTCCTGTGATGACTGTGAAAGTTCTCCATCGCCCAGCTGGTCACTGATCATCGAGGACCTGTCCATGTGAAATCTCTTGACAAGGTTCCAGGTTGAACATTGTGAGCTTGCTTTGGGATTCAGGATGTTTTCCAAGAGGACAGTGTTCAGTTGCTAACTGCCTTTTGCATGGTTAACTCAGCAGCACAGTAAGCACCAAACCTGTCTCCCACTAGCAAGATACAGATTCGATTTTTATCATCCTCAGCTTGCATTGTTTGCCAGGCAATTCTTCTTTCAGTTTTGAAGGGAGAGCTGTCAGAAATGATGGGAGAATGCTCCCTAGTTTTTGGAGAGCAGAAGGTCAGAGTCCTAAGAGTTTAGTTTCCACATAAAATTTTGATGAGTTAACCAAACCACTGTGCAGACATGCATACAAATCACCCCTTTGTGAGTCATGAAATAATACTTCTTTCCATTTTACAGTTGTGGGTTGTTTTTTTTTCTTGCTTGTGCTGGAAAGCTTTGGAAGACACACGATGCTGTCAAAACTGTCAAAACTTCACGCAGTCAATTTCAGCTCTAAATAAATAAATAAATAACTATGGCTCTGATGCGGATGGGAACAGAGCGAACCTGGCAAACACTCTGACATCAAAGAATGAGGAGAGTTTTGAGACACCTCTCTTCTCTGCAAGACCATGAGAAACATTTGTTGAGCTCATGTTTCCTTGTGTCATGGGGAGTTTCCCCCCAGATTTCCATGCTTGCAAAAGAAAATTGTATATACTCTGTTGTAATGGGGAAGAATGTCTGCCTCTGGTTTCAGGTCATAGTGATGGCACTAAGCTGTGGACTGGCAGGTGTGAAATCTTTGTGGGGTCTCACCAAAGCCTGCATGTTCCAGGAGCTCCTCAAAAGTGCTGTTGTCATGCAGACATTAAACTACACCAACATCTGTCTTGGAGCATGTCAGGCTCCAAGTGGGGTTTGGAGTGCAGCAAGAATACTTTAAGCTTGCAGATGCTGAATTCTATCTGAACCTGCCTGGGACTCTGATTGGTGGCAGCTGTGACCACAAGATGGTATATGAGGTCCTGAGAGAAACTCCCTCCAGGCCCTGGTCTCTGGAGATTTTCAAGATCAGGCTTGGTACAGCAATGGACAGCCTGATCTAGTTGATGTCCCTGCTCACTGCAGGAGAGTTGGACAAGATGACCTTAGCTTTGGGTTGGAAGGAACCCCCAATCTGTGTTAATCATCTGCGTGAAGTGAGGCAGCTGAGTTGCTCAGTAATAGTTGCAAATTAAGAGATGTGTAGTGGGAGGACCAGAAGAAAGGGATCTGTTCACATTTCAAAGCTGAATATCATTTTGAAGTTAGCTGTGCTTTGAGTAGGAAGTCAGACTGATGATTTGCAAATGTCTCCTCCAATCTGACTTACTCTAACTGATTTTATACCTTATTTATCGTGGCAGTTAGTGGGCTTTATCACAGGTTATTGGCTCCTTCTGTAACAAGAGTCTTTAGTTTACTATTCCTCAAAAAAACCCACTCTTAGACTTTAGGAGTGAGAATTCCTCACCAGGAGCCCAAGTTCCCTCATCCTTGAGTTTTAATTTTGCAGTATCAGCTATTAGTATTCTGTCCTGCTGAGGCCACATCTGGAGTGCTGTGTCCAGTTCTGGGCCTCTCAGTTCAAGAGGGACACAGAAGCTTGAGAGAGTCTAGAGCAGAACCACAAAGATGATGAAGGGAATGGAACATCTCTCTTATAAGGAGAACCTGGCTGTGCAGCTTGGAGAAGAGGAGCCTGAGAGGTAACCTCATCAATGGTTATAAATATGGAAAGGGTGAGAGCCAGGAGGCTGGAGACAGGCTCTGCTGGGTGATGCCCAATGACAGGACAAGGGGCAATGGGTGGAAGCTGAGGCATAGGAAGTTTCATTTAAACATGAGAAGGACTTTTTTTCACTGTGAGAGTGACAGCACTGAAACAGGCTGCCCAGGAGAGTTGTGGAGTGTCTCTCTCTGGAGATATTTAAAACCTACCTGGGTGTGTTTCTGTGTGACCTGGTATAGGAGATCCTGCTCTGGCAGAGGGGTTGGACTGGATGAGTTTTCAAGGTCCTTTCCAGCCCCTGACACTCTGGGATTAGTATGTGTTGGAGGGGGGTTGGTGGACCTGAAGGTTTTTCAACAGGGGCTGAGAACATCTGAGGAAGAAGAGAGAACTGTATGGTCATCCTGTTGGGGGAGGGGGATTTTGTTGCTGCTCCAGCCAGACCACAGCAGATTGTTCTCCCAAAGGTGTTATGAAGGAGTAGTCCCATACTGCACAAGCAACTCCTACAGGGATCTTCATGCACACCTCTCTCTCTGTACTGTTCTTTGTGAGCCATCACTGTTTCTGAGGAAAAGGCACTCTGCCTTAACTCTCTTCTGCAGCCTTTCTAAATTGCCTGAGCTGCCAGAAGGATCACAGAGTAACAGAGAGCAGCTGTATGAGGAGTGCAGTCATTTCACTCAATGGGGAGCTGCATACACTGGACTTTGAAAGACTCTATTTAAGGGGGGGTAAAAAAGGAGATCTTCAAAGCTGTCGTTTTTCAAGTAAATAACTTTTCAGCTTTGATATGCCTGCCTCATGCTGCCTTGTCAGTCTAGAGGAAAGATGTACCTTAAATCAAAGTGGACAACTGAGAATGAAACCTAATAAAAAAGGAATCCCTGGCA
>VWYK01014636.1:0-14134 GCA_013399775.1 Semnornis frantzii | reverse complement strand
GGCCCTCGGGAGCGCGCTCCCGGAGCCGCGCCCGCGGCGCTGCCTCCCGCTGCGCGTCACGGCCGGGCGGGGAGCGGCCGCGGGGCTCTGTCGCTGCCAAGTTTTGCTTTCGTTTGCCAGGCTGGAGCCCGGCTTAGGGTTCCGGAACCGCCCCTACCGCTGGCAGCCCCGGGGCCCTGCCCTCGCCTGCTCGTCGGGCTGCCGCTTTCTCCCCGGTGAGTGGCTGTAGGGACTTCGGGGACGGATTAGGGACACTTAGTCTACAAACTTCGTCTGGAGAGAGAGTCTGCGAGCAAATCCGTGCTGCCCTTTGCTCCCCCAGGGCACCGGGACGGTGCCAGCCGGCGGCAGACCGGGTCGCCTGCCGCCCGGCAGCGTGTGGAGGTGCTCGGGTTCGCTGCCGCAGCCGTGGCTTGCCGGCGGCTCCGGTGTTGGTGTTCCCGTGGGTGTGAGCCCCTCGGTGAGGACCTGGGTCCTGGCCTGGAGCAGTGGCCAGGCAGTGGCTGTGTCCCTGCACCCCTGCATTGTTGTTGTTGTTGTTGGGGGGGTCCCTGAGGGACGCTTGGCACAGGTGTTGGACCACTGCAGCGGCTCCTACCATTGCCAGTGCCCTTAGCTACAGGGCGCGGCAGCCCCAGGTCCCTCCAGTTGATGCTTGGCTGGGCAGAGGAGCCAGAGAGGCAGGTTCAGATGACACCACAGTGGGTGTAGGGGCACCGTTGGTGCTGGGGTTGTGTGGTGGCACAGAGCAGGGCAGCAGCAGGAGGAGGGACTGCATGGAAGGGTCCAGCTCCCACCCTGTGGGCACTTCACCATGAACTGTTTTCTTCACTGCTGCTGCTCTGGCCTGGAGCCCAGCAGCCACTGTGCCACAGGTGGGAGTGGCAGGGGAGTGGCGGGAGGTAATGGTTTTTATGCTTGGTATCTGTGGTGGCTGCCTCGGCTGTGGCCTGAGCAGGGGAACTGCTGTGGAGTGGCTTTGCAGGTGGTGAGGCGAGCTGGTGCTGGGTAGCCCCGGGAGCCCCCTGTGCCGGTGGGGCCGGCTGGGAGCGTTTGTTACTTCGTCCACTCAGCTGCTTCAGAGCATCTTCCCTGCCTCTGGCGGCCCCTTGGCAGTCCTCAGTCCTAGCAGATAGTGGTCAGCCTTGGCCTGGGTGAGGGAACACAGCACAAAGCAGTGAGGGGTTTTGCCCAGGGAGGAGATCTGTAGGAAGCAGGGCGTGGGATGGCCTCATCCTCTCCAGCCACAGTGGGGATGGTTGCCTGCCACAGCTGGGCTTGGGGCTGTGGTGCCTGGAGAGCATCTGAAGCCTTGCCCAATGCTGCTGTCAGTCATGCAGGAGCAGCAGAGGAGCTCTGCCAGAGTGGTGAAACAGCGAAACAGATGGCTCCTAATGCCCTGTCTCTTCAGGGCCTTCAGTGTGGCCCTGTTGCTGTGGTGGCATTGCTGCCAGCTGGGATGTGCTGCCTGGGGCAACAGGGAGACCAGTGCTTTGTATAGAGGGAAAGGTGTCCCTCTTCAGCCCACAAGACACTAAGAGTCCACGAGAAGGACCTGGAGATGCTGGAGAGGGTCCAGAGGTCACAGAGATGCTCAGGCTGGAGAAGCCCTGCTGTGGGCATAACCTGGCAGAGTTGGGGGTGTGCAGCCTGGAGAAGAGAAAGCTGCAGAGAGACCTCAGAGCTCCAGTTCAGTATCTGCAGAGGTCCTGCAGGCAGGCTGTGGAGGGACAGTTCAGAAGGATCTGTGAGGACAGGCTGAGGGCAATGGTTTGAAAGTGGATCAGGGTAGAATTAGGTTGGGCATCAGGAGAGAGTTGTGCACAGTGAGGATGGGGAGAGACTGGCACAGGCTGCCCAGGGAGGTGCTTGAGGCCTCATCCCTGGAGACAGTCAGGATCAGCCTGGATGTGTCCCTGTGCAGCCTGCTCTGCTTGGAGGTGTCCCTGCTGCCTTCAGGGGGTTGGACAAGATGCCCTTGGAGGGTCCCTTCCAGCCCAGTGCAGTCTGTGGGAGCTCAGTCAGCAAGCTGCTGCTGGTGACAGCTCTCACTGCTGCCCATCTCCCCATGAAGCCATACTGCCCAGGTAGTAGGACCCGAAGGGCGGTCATATAGGGAGCTGGCAGAACCTGGAGGATGGTCACGCAGGCAGCTGGCAGAATCTGGAGGATGAGCATGTAGGCAGCTGGCAGAACCTGGAGGATGAGCATGTAGGGAGCTGGCAGGACCTGGAGGAAAGTCACGTAGGCTGTGGTGTCACAGTGGTGGCATGAAGTGGTTGCTTTCTGGTCCAATCACAGACAGTGGCTCCTTGTACCCACAGCTGGCTCTGCCTGCTCTGCTTCTTTGTGGGTTTCCCAGAGGAGCTCCTGGCCCAGCCTCATCTCCACTGGAGCCTGCACCAAGCTGCTGCTGGTTTGGTTAAGGCATAGGATCATAGAACCGTTGAGGTTGGAATAGGCTTCTGAGATCACTGAGCCCAAGCACTCGCCTGCAGCTCACAATCCCACCCCTGCTGCCAAGCTGCCCCCCTTCTGCCGAGTCTCCCTCCAAGCTCTGGAAATCCAGGAGAATTTGAGCTCAGTCCCAGCCCTGACTCCCATGCTTTCAGCCTGTCTCTGTCTAGGTCCCCTGATGGGAGTCAGTGTGCACTGGCAGCCCAGAGAGCCAAGCAGAGCCTGGGCTGTAGCAAGAGCAGTGTGGGCAGCAGGGCCAGGAGGGGATTCTGCCCCTCTGCTGAGACCCCACCTGGAGCCCTGTGCCCACTTCTGGACCCCTGTGCCAGGAAAGGACTGGAAGGTGTCCAGAGAAGGGCACAAGGGTGATCAGAGGGCTGGAGCTGCTCTGCTGTGGGCACAGGCTGAGGGTGTTGGGGCTGTGCAGTCTGGAGAGGAGAGGGCTCCAGGGAGACCTTCTTGTGGCCTTCCAGTGTCTGCAGGGGGCCACAGGAAAGCTGAGGAGGGACTTGTTAGGGTGTGGGGAGGTATAGGACTGGGAGGGATGGAGCAAAACTAGAAGTGGGGAGAATGAGGTTGGATGTTAGGAAGAAGTTCTTCAGCATGAGGGTGGTGAGAGACTGGCACAGGTTGCCCAGGGAGGTGGTGGAAGCCTCACCCCTGGAGGTTTCTTGTGCCAGGCTGGCTGTGGCTGTGGGCAACCTGCTCTGGTGTGAGGTGTCCCTGCCCATGGCAGGGGTTTGGAGCTGAATGGTCCTTGGAGTCCCTTTCAGCCCTGACACTTCTGTGATTCTGTGACTCTATGGCACAAGGTGCAGCCTGCAGGGGATTGTCCAGTGCCAGCATCCCCCTCCACCTCCCCAGGGCAGAGACCTTTTTTGAGAGACCAGCAGCAGAATGCTGTGTAGATAACTAAGTGCATGTGCAGTGAGGAGCAGTGAGGCTGCTCTGAAGACGAGAGGCAGGCTGGAGGCTCCCCTGTGTTGCCAAGAATCACATCAAAGTCCTCATCCAGCCTGGCCCTGAACACCTCCAGAGTGGGGGCAGCCACAACCTCCCTGGGCAACCTGTGCCAGTCTCTCCCCACTCTCACTGCCAACAATTTCTTCCACCTCTCCACTCTCACTCTCCCCTCTCCCAGCTCAAAACCATTGTCCCTCATCCTGGCACTCCCAGCCCTTGTCCAAAGTCCCTCCCCAGCTCTCCTGCAGCCCCTGCAGGCACTGCAAGGGTCCTCTGAGTTCTCCCTGCATCCTCCTCTTTCCTAGACTGTGCTCTTTCTCTTCCCCTCAACTCTGCCAGCCTGTGCCTACAGCAGAGCTTCTCCAGCCCTCTGAGCACCTTGGTGTCCTCCTCTGGACCCTCTCCAACAGCTCCATGTCCTCCTTGTGCTGGGTTCCCAGAGCTGGAGGCAGTGCTGCAGGTGAGGTCAGAGCAGAGGGTCAGAATCCCCTCCCTGTGCTGCTGCTCTCCCTGCTCTGGCTGCAGCCAGCACACAACTGGCCCTGGGCTGCCAGTGACCAGTGCTGGCTCCTGGGCACTTTGGCCCCACCTTAGACTCCCAAAGCCTCCCCAGCACTGCTCTGCAGCCACTGCTCACCCAGCGTGGCTCTGTGCTTGGCATTGCCCGGGCAGGGTGCCCCTGTGGGCATTGTGTCCATACAGGCAGAGCAGATCCCAGCAGCTCTCTACCCTGAGTTAGCCCTGGCCTGCACTCACTACTTCTGGTCCTTGTGGCCATTGTCTCCCTGCAGTGCCGGGGGAACTGGGCAGGCTGAGCAAGGGGCTGGAGCGTGCAAGGAGTATGTTTTGGTGCCTGCCAGCTCTGGGAAAAAGCTTTTTCCTCTGAGTCATTTTGCTGCCTCTGCTTTTTGTGAGCCGGTGCCTGGGTCTGGAGGGGGAAGGGGAGATGGAAAAAGCCAGCCCAGCTCTCCCTGCTCCAGCAGTATCAGGTCCATGCCAGCACAGCTGCCCCCTGTTTGTTGTGTGGATGGAGTGGCAGACAGGCAGCAGCAGAAATAGAACAAGGCTGGCTATTTTAAGACCTCAATTACATGATCTGTGCATTAAAGGAGAAGAAAACAAGGAGGAGGAGGATGAATAAAATCTTTGGTTGAGCTGCAGCTGGTGCTGTGGGCTCCAGAGGGCAGAGGCAGCTGCAGTGGGGATTGAGACTCACCCAGCCAGCGGCCGTGGGGCTCTGGTGGTGGCTGAGGCAGGAGGACCTGTGCTCTTTAGAGGCACAGGGGATGGCTGGCTGCCCACAGCTGGTACTGCTTTGCTGCCACACATGCTCCGGGGTTGGTGTGGTGCAGGTGTGGATAGCTCCTGACAGCTTCATCAATGGTCTGGAATGGAGGCACCCTCAGTCAGTCTGCAGGTGACACCAGACTGGGTGGCAGTGCTGATCTGCTGGAGGGCAGGGAGGCTGTGCAGAGGGACCTGCCCAGGCTACATCCATGGGCTGAGGTCAGCTGTGTGCGGTTTAACTAAGCCAAGGGCTGAGTCCTGCACCTGGGCCTCAGCAACCCCAGGAAGGCTCCAGGCTGGGACAGAGTGGCTGGAAAGTGCCCAGCAGAAAAGGCCCTGGGGGTTGTGAGTGACAGCAGCTGAAGAGGAGCCAGGGTGTGCCCAGCTGGGTGAGAAGGGCACCAGCAGCCTGGCCTGGATCAGCAATGGTGTGGGCAGCAGGAGCAGGGCAGGGATTGTGTCCCTGGACTGGCACTGGGGAGGCCACAGTTTGAATGCTGGGGTCAGGTCTGGGCCTCTCACTCCCAGAAGGACATTGAGGGGCTGGAGCAGGTCCAGAGAAGGGCAACAAAAGTGGGAAAGGGTCTGAAGAAGAGAGCTGGGGAGGAGCAGCTGAGGGAGCTGGGGGTGGTTAGTGTGGAGAAGAGGAGGCTGAGGGAGACCTCATTGCTCTCTGCAGCTCCCTGAGAGGAGGCTGCAGCCAGCTGGGGTTGGGCTCTGCTCCCTAGGCTCAGGTGACAGAAGCAGAGGAACTGGCCTGGAATTGTGCCAGGGAAGGCTTAGGTTGGAGAGGAGGAAAAATGTCTTTGCTGGTGGAGTGGTCAGGGATTGGCACAGGCTGGCCAGGGAGGTGGTGGAGTGCCCATGCCTGAAGGTGTTCCAGAACCATGTGGCCATGGCACTTGGAGCCAGGGTTTGGTGCCCATGGTGGGGCTGGGCTGCTGCTGTACTGGATGCTCTTAGAGAGCTTTTCCACCCCAAACCATTCTGTGGTGCCATGGTTTTGGTGTCACATGTGCCACTGCTTTGGTGGTGGAGTTGTGGGCAGGGAGTGTTTGGCCTGGCCCCCTGGGCAGGGACAGCAGTGGTGTTTTGGTGGTGCACACAGGGGTGAAGTGCAGGATGGAGACTTTCTCCTTCTGGAGCAGTTTCTGGGCTCCTGTGGAGCTGAGCTGGTTGCAGTGCTCTTTGTTCTTTGCTCTGAGCAGCAGGCAGTGATGAAGAGCTGCCATTGACTGTCAGGGAGCAAAATCAGTCTTGTTATAGAGCCAGGCAAAGATCTTGGCAGGTAGGAGAGAAAGTCCCAGACCCTTGGCAGCAGGAGCTGTTTCCTGCTCAGCATTCTGTGCAGCTGGAGCCTGACCCCAGCCTTGTTCCTCATCCCCATCCCAGGCTGGATGCTGAGCTGCAGGGGCAGAGAGCAGCAGCCCAGCTGCCAGCAGCACAAGTCCTTGTCAATAGTGGTGCCTGAGCAGAACAAACAACCCTAACTGCAGTGTTGGTGCCAACCAGCAGCTTATCAAGGTGCACCCAGGTGATGTTTGAGCTTCTCAGATAAGTGGGTGAGCCAGGAGCTGCTGCATAAGGTACCCGTGAGCAGTCCCAGCCACAAAGATTTGTTGGTGTGCGTGGAGCTGTGGAGGCTGGAAGAGACCTTTGAGATCATCACCTGCTCCTGCAGGACTCACTGCACCAGCACTGCTGCTGAGCCACTGCCACCAACCATGGCCCTCTGCCCCTCTTTAAACCCCTCCAGGCATGGGGACTTCACCTCCCTAGGCAGCCTGTGCTAGGGCCTGAGAACCCTTGCTGGGAAGGGGTTGTCCTAATGTCCAACCTGAACCTGCCGTGGCACAGCCTGAGGCTGTTTCCTCTTGTCCTGTTGCTTGTTACTGGACAGCAGAGCCCAACCCCAGCTGGCTGCTGCTGGTGGGGTTGGGTTGCTGCTGGACTGGGCGATCTCAGAGCTTTTCCACCCTAAACCTTTCTGTGGTGCTGTGGGTCTAGTGTCACCTGTGCCATGGTGTGGCCAGCAGGACTGGGGCAGAGCTCAAGCTTGGCTCTCCTGGCTTAGGTGCATGGTGCAGGTCTTGTGCCCAGCAGGCAGGGAGCAGTGTGGGCACTGCAGGCTGCTGTGGCCGTGTGGGTCCTCCCTGCTCAGCAGCCCCAGCCTGCTGGCAGCAGGTGTTGTGGAGCCTCCACTCCACCTTTCTCGGCACATCTCTTACTTATGGAGCACACAGCAGGGCAGGTCGGAGGTGCCCTGCTGGGCCCACCCATCGGGATGCCTACCTGGGGCTGGCGAGCAGGCAGGGCAGATGCCGTGGAGCCAGAGAGGCTTCCTCACTTCTGAAGTGTCACTTTAGAGCCCGAGGGGCTGGGCGTGGCCCCTCTGCCTATGCCCAGCACCGTGGCCCTGCCAGAGGGTCTGAGTCTGGAGCGAGGCAGATGCCCTCTTACCTCTGCCCAAAGGGACAAAAGGAAAAAAGCTCCCACAGAGGACTCAGCTGGAAGCTTTGCCTGCAAGGGCTGCTCACAGCTGTGTGCAGTAGTGCAGGAGCCTGTCAGATACATAAAACCACAGCCCACCTCAGCCACGCTGCTCCAAGAACCCCCTTAGGCCAAAGCTTCCTCTAAACCAGCCCTCCGATGCCCTCTCCCTCCACCATGCCTCTCTGCCCACCCTGTACCAACCCAGTGCGACGCAGCTCACATTCAGCTTGGCAGCTCCGGGCCCCAGTTAGGCCTCTCCAGGCTTTAACTGGCAGCATTGCCAAGGCTGAAACCAGGCTTCAGTCCCCTGCACCAGGGATAACAGCCTGCACGTTCTCCCGGGGGCAGAGAGGGAGGGGAAAGGGCAGGAGCTGCCTCTGCAGGCAGCTTTGTGGGGCTGCAGGGCTTTAGGGGCACCTCCTGGACCTCTCTGTGGCTCTGGATGCCCTGAGCTTTGTGGTTCTTACAGGCACCCAGCCTCGAACTGTTAGTGCAGAGCATTTGCTGCCTTCCTGCCGGCCCTGAGCCTCTCTCCCGCCTCGTGTCCCGCAGAGCGCCCGGAGCTGCTGCCGCCGGCGCCCATGGCGCACACGGGCACTGCCCCGCCGGCGCCCGTCGGCTCGCAGTACTGCGTCTGCAGGGTGGAGCTGTCCATCTGCGGCCAGAACCTGCTGGACAGAGATGTCACTTCCAAATCCGATCCCTTCTGTGTCCTCTTCATGGAAGTCGACGGGAAGTGGGTAGAGGTAAGTCCCGAACTGGGTGGATTGCCTCCTCCTGCGGTTTGCCTCCTCCTGCCTCTGTGCCCTGCTCCCAGGCTGCTCCTCACCCCTCTCTGGGCAGAGGTGGAGGCTCTTGTGGCCCTCCCAGGCCATGTGCATGCCCCATGCCGTTGTGTTCCTTGCGTTCACTGTTGTGTGGTTTGGTCCTTTCCCTGTTGGTCCTTCCTGCCTGTTTTTTGAGGTTGAGCTTTAACTGCAGATCTCAAAATGCCAGCCTCTGGTGAGGTGCCTAGCAGGCATGCAAGGATCTTGCCACTTTCAAAGTGGTGCCAGCCCCTTCTTAGGCTTCTGTAAACTGGAGATGGTTTCGATTTGGCTGCTGGAAGTGCTGATGCCATGTGGCACAGATGTTGTGGGGTCCCTGTTGCAGTGGGCAGTGCTCCAGGGTGGGTCGAGACAAGTATTGTGCCCTTGATCGTCACACAGAGCCCTGGAGCAGGTTGCCCACAGAGATTGTGGAGTCTCCTTCTCTGCAGAGCTTCCAAGCCCCCCTGGATGTGTTCCTGGTGCCCTGCCCTGGGTGCCCCTACTCTGGCAGGGGGGTTGGGCTGGGTGATCTCTGGAGGTCCCTTCCAACCCCTCCCATTCGGTGGTTCTGTGATTCCCAGCAGGGCTGCTGCAGCCAGCAGAGCTTTCCCTTGGCTGTACCTTCCATGCAGATGCACATCTCAGATCTTTCTCAGATCTTTGTTTGTAGGCAGGGTGTGGACAGTGTGGCTCAGGGACTCCTCAGGGTGGCTTTCATGATGCTTGATTGACTGCTTGGTATCTCAGGTGGAAAAGCTGCAGTCATCATCTCACAGCTTCGGCTGTGATCAACTGATCCACTGCAGCTGGCATCATCCTGATGGAGGTCAGCCTGCAGAACAGCAAAGATCAGACCAGAAGGTCAGGGCTCAGCACACTGAGAAAGGCAAGTTCACAGCTTCTCAGCTGGCATTGGGTTGGAAGGGACCCTCCAAGGGCATGTTCTCCAACCCCCTGAAGGCAGCAGGGGTACCTTCAGCCAGAGCAAGGCTGCCCAGGGGTACATCCAGGCTGATCCTCATTGTCTCCAGGGATGCGGTCTCAAGAACCTCCCTGGGCAGCCTGAGCCAGTCTCTCCCCACCCTCACTGTGCACAGCTTCCTCCTGATGCCCAACCTAACTCTGCCCTGCTCCAGTTCAGAACCATTGCCCTCAGCCTATCCCCACAGGCCCTTCTGAACAGTCCCTCCCCAGCCTGCCTGCAGGTCCTCTGCAGGTATTGTCTCTTTCTCACAGACTCATAGAACTGTTGAGGATGGAACTGACCTTTGAGACCTCTCCCTGGAAATGTCCAGGGCCAGGCTGGTTGAGGCCCTGAGCAACCTGTGCTGGTGGGAGGTGTCCCTGCCCATGGCAGGGAGGTTGGCATTGGCTGAGCTTTGAGGTCCCTTCCAAACCAACCCATTCTGTAAGTGTGAATCACCGAGTCCAGCCCCTCTGTGACAGCTGAAGTTGGGCCAGCTGCTGCCTGTCTCCAAACTGGTGTGGTGAGCCCAAACTCCAGAGTCTGTGTAAGGACACTTAGCTCTGTGCCTAGGAACAACCTTTTGGCTGCAAAGGGAAAGCCTCTGAGCTAAAAAGATTGGAGGGAGAAAAAAATGGGAATTTCCTTGTGCAGCTGCAGCTGAGGGTAGGTTTAGAGCCCAAGTGGTCCAGGAGGGAGCAGGTAAGATGAGTGTGTGTGGGTTACAGGCACCAGTGTTGGGATGCAGCACAAAATGAGCAGCCAAAGGGCATCAAATCCTGGAAAGCAACCAGGAGTCATCTCATTTCTTGGGACACACACACACACACACTCATTCATTCTTGCTGCTTGGACTAGGCTCAGGGACTGGAGAAGAGGGCTGGGGAGGAGCAGCTGAGGGAGCTGGGGGTTGTTAGTGTGGAGAAGAGGAGGCTGAGGGAGACCTCATTGCTCTCTGCAGCTCCCTGAGAGGAGGCTGCAGCCAGCTGGGGTTGGGCTCTGCTCCCTAGGCTCAGGTGACAGAAGCAGAGGAACTGGCCTGGAATTGTGCCAGGGGAGGCTTAGGTTGGAGAGGAGGAAAAATGTCTTTGCTGGTGGAGTGGTCAGGGATTGGCACAGGCTGACCAGGGAGGTGGTGGAGTGCCCATGCCTGGAGGTGTTGCAGAGCTGTGTGGCCATGGCACTTTGGGCCAGGGTTTGGTGCCCATGGTGGGGTTGAGTTGCTGCCAGACTGGATGCTCTCAGAGAGCTTTCCCATCCCAAACCCTTCTGTACCTCTCTAAGGAGCAGGTGACCCCAAGGTCATCATCCAAGGTGTACTGCAGCTGGCAGCAGGGAGGCTGCAGGGGCAAACCTCTCCTTGGCATGGACTCCTGTTAGCTGTTGGACAGCCTGGGGTTGATTAATGACCCTCAAGAGCTGTCAGCCTTGACCTGATTGCACTGCTAAGGGATTTCTCCTTCTGTCAGCAATGTCTCTCTCCAGCACTTCTGATTCCAACGCTGCTTCTACAGCACAAATCTTTGGGGCTTTTTCTGCTTGGTTTTGCTTTTTTTTTTTCTTCTCCTCTGCTATTTTTAGCTGATTGGCACCACGGGCACTGACTGGCAGACCTGAGTGGCAGATAAGGAGCTTGCATGTTGTGTGAAACAGAATAGTCTGGTTTGGAAAAGCCCTCCCAAGATCATCGAGTCCAAACAGCCTAGCACCACTGTGGGCATCACAGCATCAGCTGGCACATGGTGTGGTCTGCTCCCATGCCACAGGGCTGGCCCAGTGCAGCCAGGACCAACATCCTCCAGCGCCCAGGCATGACAGGAGCTGATTTGGGCTGTGGCTGGGTGCCAGGGAGGGCCAGAGCCTTGCTGGATGGGACACTTGGTGGAGCCTTGGTACCTTATGCCAGCATGAGTCAGAGCCCCTGGATGCATGTTGGTCACACAGAGGTGTCCCTGGCCCAGGAGGGGACCTCTTGCCCTTTTGGATGGGTGAGGGTCCCAGGTTGAGGGAGGCCTTGAGCAGCTGAGTCTAGTTGAGAGCTGGCAGGGAGGTTGGAAGAGATGATCTCTGAGGTCTCTTCCAACCCCAGAGCCAAGGTGGGCACAGCAGCAGCTCAGCAGTGCGAACCCATCCCACAGCACTGTTCCTGCATCCCCCTCACCATGTCCCAGCTGCCAGGCCTGGTGCAGGTGCTGGGTCTGCTGCTCCAACACCAGTGACAGCTGTGGTGGTGCCAGTTTCTGAGCTAGGTGCCAGGGCTGCCACCCTCTCAAGCTGCCACATCTGTTCCCTTGTGCCATGGTTGCGTCTGGCTGAGCTCAGGAGGAATGAACAAATCTTTGTGAATCAGCCTTGGAGGGGGTGGGGAGGGAGAGAGAATAAACCACAGGCCCAGAAGTCACCTGAGCATGGGAGGTGGTTAATGTGTTGCCCAGTGATGCCATCAAGAGCTGGGCTGTGGTGCTCAGAGCAGAGACAGGATTCAGCCATGCTGCTGCCTTTGTGCTGCTCTGAGTCCCCTGGGCAGTGCTGTACACCTGGGCCAGCATCTCCCAGTCTTGGAGCATTGGGCATCTGCACGTGCCAGGAATTCATGGATCCATAGAATGGGTTGGGTTGGAAGGGACCTCAAAGCTCAACCAGTGCCAACCCTCTGGCGTGGGCAGTGGCACCTCCCATCAGCACAGGCTGCTCAAGGCCACATCCAGCCTGGTCCTGAACACCTCAAGGGAGGTTGTGGATCACAGAATCACAGAATGTGATCACAGATTCTGTGATTCTGTGTTCCACAACCTCCCTGGGCAACCTGTGGCAGTTTCTCCCCACCCCCACTCCCAAAAATTTCTTCCTCCTCTCCACTCTCACTCTCCCCTCTCCCAGCTCAAAGCCATTGTCCCTCATCCCGGCACTGCCAACCCTTGTCTAAAGTCCCTCCTCAGCTCTCCTGGAGCCCCTTCAGCTACTGCAGGCTGCTCTGAGGTCTCCCTGGAGCCTTCTCTTCTCCAGGCTCAACAGTCTCAACTCTCCCAGTCTGTGCCCATAGGGGAGAGCTTTTCTTCCACAGTCAGCACTCAGTGTCCAATGTCCCTAACCTAGGTGTCACTGCAAGCACAGGACACAGGACATGGCAGCATCATTGCTGCCCCCAGTCTTGGTCTCTCCCTGTTTTCCAGGGCCAGACACCATGGGGGGCACCTCCGGGGAGACCTTGGAGCTGCACTGCAACACTTCTTTGATGCTCAGAGGTCTGGGAGCCTTCTCCTCTCCAGGCTGCACAGCCCCAACTCTCCCAGTCTGGCCCCACAGCAGAGGTGCTCCAGCTTCTGAGGATCTTTGTGGCCTCCTCTGGACTCTCTGCGTGAGGTCCATATCCTTCTTGTGCTGGGAGCCCCACATCTGGCCCCAGCCCTGCAGGTGAGGTCTGAGCAGAGCAGAGGGGCAGAATCCTCTGCATTTGAAGACCTGCAGGGGACCTGCAGGCAGGCTGGGGAGGGACTGTTCAGAAGGGCCTGTGGGGATAGGCCAAGGGCAATGGTTCTGAAGTGGAGCAGGGCAGAGTTAGGTTGGGCATCGGGAGGAAGCTGTGCACAGTGAGGGTGGGGAGAGATTGGCACAGGCTGCCCAGGGAGGTGCTTGGGGCTCCATCCCTGGAGACATTCAGGATCAGCCTGCTTGTGTCCCTGCTGCCTGCAGGGGGTTGCACAGGATGCCTTCGGAGGGTCCCTTCCATCTCAGTGCAGCCTGAGGAGCTGTGTGACTGCAGTGTGCTTGTCCTGAGGATGTTTTCTGTGCCTCCCCATGGCTGTCTGTCCTCCTGTGCCATGCTGCTCTGCCAGCCCACACTTGCAACAGCTCCTGCCAAAACTGCTTTGCTCCTGAAACTGCTCTTGGCTGTGGGATGCTGCAACCTGCCCTGGAGCTTCCCCTCCAGCAGCAGGTTCCCTGCCACCATCCTCTCTGCTCTTGCCCTTCCAAGCTGGCAGAAACATCTCTTGCAGCCTGCCCAGGATGGCAAAGTCTGTTGAGTTGTTGTCTTCTGGCTTCTTCCAGCCTTTTGCTTCTCCTGATGCTTGATGAGATCCATGAGAAGTGGCTTGTGGTGATGGTTTTTTTTTCCCATT
This sequence comes from Semnornis frantzii, assembly GCA_013399775.1. Classification (NCBI taxonomy): domain Eukaryota; kingdom Metazoa; phylum Chordata; class Aves; order Piciformes; family Ramphastidae; genus Semnornis; species Semnornis frantzii. Next base: position 1,040 of record VWYK01014636.1, on the reverse strand, counting down.
GCAAGCTAAGACAGAAGAACCTCCAGGAGGGGAATGCTGGAGGGTTGCTCTTCTGCCTCATGAGATTTCATCTTGCTTTGCTTTTCCTTCCTGCTAGCTCCACAGCCTGAATGCTGTGAAGGTGTTCAGGGCCAGTCTGGATGAGGCCTTGAGCACCCTGTGCTGGTGGGAGGTGCCTCTGCCCATAGCAGAGGAGTTGGCACTGGCTGAGCTTTGAGGTCCCTTCCGTCCCATCCCATTCTGTCAGTCTGTGAATCATAGCTGGGAGGGTCTCGCTGAGGATCAGAGGTGTGTGACAGCTTCAGCTGCTGGGAGAGGCCAATGACCTCCTGGCCTCAATGAACCTTGACCCTGCACCGAGCCTGGGCTGGCTTGGGTGCTCCTGCCCTGGCTGTTGGCACCTCCTGGCCCCCATCCTTGCTGGGTGCAGAACGGGAAGTTGGCACTGCGTGGAGGGGCAGCTGTGCTGGGCACCTCCTGCACTCACTCTGGTGCCTGCTGCAGGGTCTTTGGGTGGCTCTGGCTGGAGCCAGAGGTGGCCCAGGGTAGTGACAGAGGTGCTGCTCGTCCCTAACTGCCTCTTCCTCTCGTCCCCTGCAGCTGGACAGGACGGAGACAGCTGTCAACAACCTCAACCCGGCCTTCGCCAAGAAGTTCATCGTTGACTACCACTTTGAGGAGGTGCAGAAGCTGAAGTTTGCCCTCTTTGACCAGGACAAGTCGAGCATGCAGCTGTATGAACACGACTTCCTGGGGGAGTTCTCCTGCACCCTGGGCACGGTGAGGCTCTGAGGGCAGCGAAGGGACCCCCCAGCTCCCGGCAGCCACAGGCGGGTGGTGGGCTGGAGGCCACTTCTCTTCTCCACTGGCAAGTCAGCTGGGTGCCTCCTAACCAGACTAAGTGAAGCTGCTTGGCACACTTCAGCTGGTGAGGTCCAACTGTTTCACCCAACCCTGGGGCTGGTGGCTGCTTGCTCAAGTCCAAGCTAGTCACAGAATGGCAGGGCTGGGAAGGGACCTGGAGGATCAACCAGCTCCAA